>VDFB02258673.1:94496-177504 GCA_007258455.2 Sequoia sempervirens | reverse complement strand
ATTTGATAGTTTTTCTTTTGAAACATAAAAAGTAAAATACCAATGTGGGCTAATTCAACTCGAAGCAAAGAAGAATACCAATGTGAAGGATAACACACAAAAGGACAGCATAGTTGAAAATGATATTGAAAAATTTAAAGGAACCATGAAAAAAATTGCTGATCAAAACTGTAGAATTGCGAGACATAACTCTGTCATCATCAAAGCCATGTCCGAAAGACTGGAGAAAACCCAAAAGAGAGCTCTGATTGTCGACCTTGATCAGGAGAAAGACCAGGATGAGGAAGCGGGGATCTCTAAACAAACCAGATCAAGCACGAAAAAAATCCCTGACCACCCCAAATATGACTCAGATCTTTATGGAGGGGGTTCAGGATATGGTGGACCTGGAAGAGGTTGCGGACGAGCTTCTGAAATCTATGAATTAGCTGTGGCTGGGCCCAGCTTTGTCTGTTTGCTGGCCGTTTTATGGTTTTTTTGCGGCTTTTTGTGGCTGTCTGCTTAAACTAGCTTTTATCTTTCTGGTAGCCTTTTTGTTTTTCGGACCTCTGTTTTGGTCTTTTCTTGTAATGTTACTTCGCAGTTTTGGGTCCCTGTAAAACCCATTTATCCCCTTTTATCAAAAACATAAAAAGTAAAATATATAAATATATAAAAGATAAAGAGGAAAATCCAATATAATAAAATAGTTATTTTATTAATAAAATGTTCATTAAAATTAAGAATAAATATATTATATTTAATTAATAAATTTTTAATTGAATCTTTGTCATGGGATTCGTAAAATAAAATTCTGAATCAAATCAAATAAAACATGATTTTTTTATAAGTGGATGAAATTAAATTTTGATGATATGATCACTTGAAAACATGTGCTTATCAAATGCAAGAAGTATTATTTAGGATGAGAAAGGAATTTATTGTACTAAATCAAAGCAGCTAAAAATTGACATAAATGATGAAGCAAATGTTCAAGTTCTTTTATCAAACTACATGGTCCAACATGAATAAAAGGAGGTGGACAAGGAAGCATATTTTATACAATTTAAGAAATTAATCAAGAGGCAAAAAGAATTATACATGTGCCCAAGTTGATGCATGAGACTCAATTGAACCTCGCCTTAATGTCTAAAACTTATCTCATGCTTTTTATATCTTGATTTTGAACTTTATTTATTACTCAAGAATTGATTTAATCAAATGATGAGATACTCCCCTCTTTTAGTTGTAGAATAATTATATCCATTCATTGAGAAAGGAATGCAATGAACAAACACATTAGTGGCAATGTGAAAAAATAAATCCATTCCTACACCAATCCATGATAGTATGGGATGCAAGGATATAATTATTTGGTGGGTAGAGTATTGGAATTCATCATTAAAAGGAAAATACAATTTCATTTGAACTTCAAGAATTTATCTTCATAGGGCTTCTTGAAATGATGGACACTAACATAAATGCTTAATTTTCAAGAAATGGAAAATGACTTTCATTAGACTAGTCAAGGGTAATTAGTTGAGGAAGATGTTGAAACCAAAGGAAAACATAACCATCTTCACTATCTAGAAGATTCTTGGACAAAAAATCCTTTCCTCTAATCACAAGTATAAAGGCATTGATAAGGAGGAAGTGTGAATAATAGTAACTTAGTGCTAATAGAAAAGAACATTTTGAGTGGTTTGGACTCTATTTTAAACAATGTAGATTCAAGAAAAAATATTCTATTTCCAACCATGTCTTGGCTAGCTAACAACAATATAATGGGGCCTTCAACTCCTTTCATAGGCACTATGAAGGAGGAACAAGAAGAAAATAATACAAAGAATACAAGGAAAGATTTATCCTTACTCAAAGACACCATGAAAGTGTCTATCATAATTGAAATGGACTAAAGCTTCACTTGAGATCTAGCTTAGGAACAAAAAAAGGTTTAAAGAAGCTAACAAGGTCCCCTTTTGGTATCTTCTAAGAATAGTGAACATGTAGATATCTACGTTGTTTTGTTTTGCATAGATGATTGAGTCATTTTGTTTTGTATTGACTAAATTAACAAATATATAGTTGAAGACTTCCCATAAGGAGTTGTTTTGTATCCAAATTTGCATCTGTTTTAAAATTATATACTTGTATTTTCTCTTATTTATTTTCAATATAACAAGAAATAACCCCATAACCACCAACTCACTTAAAATTGCTTAGGTGGCTCGTTTAATGTCACACTAATTGATTGACCCTACTAAGAATTAAAACCTAAAACCTTTAATTTTAGATGAGTCATCTAAATACATTAAAACCTAGAATATGTTGTTCAAACCTAACCCATAACAACAATTTATCAATAAAATAAATAAATATTATTTTAATTGAATATAATTAGAATTATTTTTAACAAATGTAATTCTAAATACATGAGTATTGTTGTAAAAAAAAATTGAAAGTAGCTTTCAATATAGGTCTTTATCACAATAGTAATGCTCCTCCAAGCTTCTTTACTTTCAAGAAAGACATAAACTTAGATTCTTCTTAGATACTTGTTAATGTTCATGGTATGATGAATCTAAAATATAATTTATGGGTAAATCTCTACTTCAAATCTAGTTGTTACCTTTCTTTAAAATAAAAATTTGATCTTCTATTTGTTCTAATTTGACATATGTAAATTTCTAATACTTCTCATTGCTTGAGACAAAAAATCTAGTGGTTATACTTATGTCCTCAACCAAAAGAAATTGCATGAAGAATCTCAAATTATTATGTTATTAATTATTTTCCATTTTTACACGTAGAGGCATAAAACATGGAACCATTCACATTTAAGCATATCAAAATTGATATTAAGAGTTAATAAATAGGATTCTTGGTTTGTTGGTTGAGTTGAATGGTCCTAAATGAGCCCACAAAGGATTAAGTCTTATTCAGTGTAAGCCCCCAATACCATAAGGGATGAGGAAAAAATCCTTGTTGCAAGTAAATTTTGTGTAATGTATATCCCTCACTCCTTTTCTCTTAGCTAAAGAGGTTTCAACCTAAAGATTCATGCTCCCATATTGAATAGGTAAATATTTTTTGTGGATAATATAAAATCTTCATTAAAAAACCCAATTACATAGTTAAATCTCAACAAATTATCCAAACAACTACTCTTATTTATTTATCAGGCTTATATTTTTAAAGAAAATCAAGCATTTGGCTCAAGAACATGAAGTTGTTTTTGAGTTGTGTGCATGTTTAATAGGATGTTCAATGTGCTAGTTTTTTATGGTGTGTTATCAATATTGAAAATTAAAAGAGTTTAAATCAAATATGTTATATTTGATTTTCCGATTGTTTGTATATGAACATCAAAAAAATTAACACAATATAATTTACATTGAATGCAACAAATATGTATATACAATAATTTTGTTTACTTTTAAAATCATATAAGAAATAATATCAAAAATGATGTAAATTAAAAGTGTTGTAGATTCTTTATCATAACTACATAATTGTTTCCAAAAAAAAATACTATGTACTATAATAATATATTAATCTTATTCTATTGAATCAATGATTGCCTATTTTTAACTGTACCTATGTTTTATTTGATAGACTTCTTATATGTATGAACATTTTCCTTCTCCACGGGTTTTAAATCCTCATGTGTTAATCTGCTTTACCATCGGGAAAAGGCTGGTGGATTCTACATTTAGAAACTCGTCTTACAGCGTGTTGGCTGGCGTACAGCCAGTGACAAAGACAACCATGTAAGGCGTAGATTCATTCCCCAGAGCTCGGAGTGCATGTACACCATCCCATAGAAGAGTTATTTGAACCACTTTAGGCACTCTATATAGAATACAAATGCGTCTATAGATTAAATAATTCCATCCCAGAATTGTCGTATATATGAAGAGTGCCTTTGTACTCTGCCATTAAAGATTCGGCGGTCACCGTCTTCATCGAAAGTGCCTCCCATGCAGTGGAAGCTCCTCGGTCTTTTTCGACTCTTGGTACCCGCCGTAAGCATAGGAAACGAACCCCCAAATCCCTAACACCATTCCGATCACCTTCAATGAATTTATTTTGTCGTCGAACACAAACAGAGCTAAAACTGGAATAACCGGCAGCGTTAAAGTGCTGACCACCATGGAAAACAAGGAAGACACCATGCAAACCAATCCGTAAGTTCCCACCACACACATTTGCCAGCTTATGGCAGACCACAACAGAGTAAGAACATACCCCTTCTGCCCCGCCCGAAAGCGGTGCGCTTCTTTACTTATGTGTTTAAAGTCACCGCTGCACAGCAATCCCACCACCGCAACGCCGCTCGCCACCGTGCAAATCAACGCCTGAGTTTCCACCACCATCGCAAAGCTGCTATTCTCTAACTGTTCTTAAACATCAAACAATTTAACACTCAAAAATGGTTTGTTTTGCTAATACGAATAAAACAATTATTGATTACTTTTATAAGTAGATAATCTAAATACCTTTTTGAAAACAAACTGCAGTAACGGATGAATAAACCCGTAGAGCGCCGATCCTAAAATGGTGAAAACAATTCCCCATTTATATTCCCCACTTTTAACTCCTTGAGGCCTTTCGCCCTTTGCTTGGATACCCAGTAAAACTGCTCCTAAAATAATTAGTACTAAGGAATTTATAATGTAATGGCTTATTCTCTGCTTCACTAACAGTATTGAGAATACCGCTGTGAAGGCCAGCTGCGTGGCGCAGAGAAGAGCGAAGGTGGAGACTGGCAGGTAGTAAAAGCCCAGCGAGTAGAGAAAGTTATTGGCCGCCACCAAAACGCCCAGTACTGTACAGATGCTGAGATACTTGATTTTGAGAGAGCGGGTGGGCAAAGAGGAATACTGTGTTGGCCCATTGAAGAGCAGTGGGAGAATTAACAATGGAGAACCCACAGACGTCAAAAGCGTTCTGAGCCAATAGCTGTGACCTCCTTCATGGAAATAATATCTACCCAACATCGACCCAGCTGATCTTCCACCCACACTTGCAGTTACACACAGCGCCACTACTACCCAATTCATCTTCTTTCCCTGTACTCTGCCATTTTCAAAAGAATTGCTTGTTTCAGGGCTGTTCACCATGTGGGCATACAATAACTTTTGCACAGCAAGCTACCTGTGAGCCACTCATGAGGTACATATTTGTAGTGGCGTTATGGTCATAATCGATATCCGTGGGTGCAAAGCATGAATTCATGTTTGCACTAAAGTGTGTCTCTCTCGATTTCATTCTAGATTCAGTATGAACGCAAATCTGTCGTAATAAAAGTAATGATGGCAATGTTTAAAATATGGCACAAAGTTTGTTGGTTTTTAAAGGTGTCGCCTACAGCATTTGTTTATACAGCATCATTCTAAATGAGACATTGTAGAAGCCCGTGACTTATATGACTATTATTTAACTGTTAAAGGTTACTTTTAGTCAATAACATAATTGTTTATTTTGGTTTTGAATATAACATTAATTTCTGAATCGATGATATTCTTAAATATCATTTATGTAGTAGTTAAAGGTTAATTTTGGTTAATAAAGTAGAACAATTATTTAATTTTAAAAGGTTATTTTGAATGTATATTGTTTTAGCACATCACTTATGGATATCTTTTATATAATAGTTGAAGATTAATTTTGGTCAATAAAATAGGATAATTAATTATTTTTAAAAGGTATTATTTAGTATTTTGGAAGTATATTTGATTGTGAATATTAACTAATTGAATTTTACAATTATATTATACTCTAAATTTCAAATCAAGTCAAATGCAGATCTAAAATGTTAGATAAAAAATATTTTTCTTCTCTTAAATCTCTTGATCTTTGTTGGAATAAGTTGTACAACTTTTTTTTAATCTTATTTTTTTATTAAAGAATAATTAAATATATTGTATAATATTTTAAAATTGAATAAAAAAAGATTATTTAATCAACTGAATTAGCATTGTTTTGACTGCATAATTATTCCTTAAACATGTTATATTACAATAATTTATTTATTTTTTAATTATTAAAATATTTTTTTTATATACATACATGATGGCATGCAGACAACTCCCTTTATATTTTAATATTGAAAAGATACTTCAGCTCAACCAAAGCAAAAGTTTCTTTCATAGCATTGACATAAAAAATACCTGCAATATAGCTTTCAGATGGGACTTTGACCAGTGTCGTAATGCCATTTAATATTAATATTTAATTGCCACCCAGCTTTCAACATATTGCTTTCAAATACAGATTTTCATATATTTGTCGCTCTCCATGATATATATATGGGGAACCTAAACTAGTGTTTATGGCCACATCTGACTGAATTATAAGAGTTAAATATAGCTCAATAACTTTCTTTGAAATAAAAATCACTAATTATATCTGTTCTGTTTGGCCCATTTCGCCATGGACAGAAATTTCCGATACCACTCATTGTCAGCGGTATAGCGGAGCAAAAATCGTTCGCACAAGAAAATCCAAATTACATAAAACTCGTATGAAGGTTAAAGTCGTACTTGATAAATAACTACTGTAACAACGCTTACATTAAAGATATGCAACTCGAGAATTGTTGATTAACATATCATGCTCTTTGAAATTTAAATGATGGTTGTAAATAATTCAGACAGAAAGAGAAATGAAAATAGAGAAAAATTAAATTGTAGTAGTGACAATTATTTATTATTTCTATTCTGTGGTAAATTGATTTATAGAGTTATGTAAACAATATGGATACAATCTTTCTCTTTTTTTTAAATCTCTACAGTAGGTATCTTTCTATAGTCAAGTAGCAAAGCGTTGTATGAGGACTTTTTCTATATTGATTGTTTTTATTGGGTTGTTTATGCATTTTCAATATGAGAAAACCAACAAGAAAAACATATAAAATAGGGCTCTAGGAAAATTCATGGCCAACAATTCATCGTCATGACAAACTCATCTAATGGAAAATTCACAACCAACAATTTATTGCCATGGATAATTCATCGCATATACAATTAGAAATTTTGATTTATGATAATAAAAATGAAAACATTTTTCAATATATTTTATTTTATTCTAGTAAACCAGTTATACAACAATATCACCATCTCTATTATTAATGGGGTGGAAAGTATTCTTTTGCAAAAAAAATTCTCAAGGTCTTAGAAATATATATTAAATTTTTTTAATGCAATAAATTATCCACCGCGTGAATTGTTGGTGGTGAATTTTCAATGAAATGAATTTGCATCATCTCTATTATTAATGGGGTGGAAATTATTCTTTTGCAAAAAAAATCTCAAGGTCTTGAAATATATATTAATTTTTTTTAATGCAATGAATTATTCATGGCGGTGAATTGCTAGTGGTGAATTTCCCATGAGATGAATTTGACATGGCGATGAATTTCCCCGCACTGAATTGTTGGTGGTGAATTTTCCTGAAGCCATAAAATAGATTCTTTTACTTTTGGAAACATAGTGGAAAGAATTATTAAGAATAGTGTAACTTCACAACACCAAAATAGATATTAAAATGAGATTGTATGTGTGTAGTATTGTCTAGTGTTTGAACTCTACTACACTAATGACTAGAAACAACACCTAAAAAATTAACTGAATAGTCAATAAGCACAAATATTTAGTCTATTAGTTAGGCACTACAAAAAAAATTAAGCATATTCATTTTGTATAATTATTTAAATTTTTGGAATTATATCATCATTAAATTGCACTTGTAGTGTCACACCCCATTTTTGGACCAATTGATTATGCTATTTCAACTAACCTTAAGTTAGATACATTGATTTGTGTTTTTAATTATAGTATAAAAATTATTTTATGAACACATTTCCTATGATTGTTCTTCTCTATTATAGAAAGGAAAGGAAAATATCAAATAGATATTGATTTGAAAGATATAAATGTGAATATATTATCATTGTGGCTATGATTTGATATTATGATTATCAGATTAACTACCTTTTTTGGTTGAATAAGGTGGATGCAAGAAATGAAAATATCTTGAAAGAGTTTTTGTTGCTCTTGAATAAGCTAGCAAACTACATGGTCCAACATGCTTACAAAGAGGTGAACAAGGAAGAAAAAATTATTATAAGTTGTGGAATTAATAAATACAAGGAACACATTATATGCAACCAAGTTAATGTATAGGACTCATTTTAATCTCTCGTTAACACTTATAACTTATCTCATGTTCTTTATATCTTGATTTTGAACTTTATCTCTTGTTTAATTATTATTTTAATCAATTGATGATGAGACACTCCGCTCTTTTAGTTTTAGAAGAACCATATCCACTCATGATGGGAAGGAATGTAATCAACAAACATAATAGTGTCATTGTATATTGAATATGAAAAAAAAAAATCATCCCTACACCAACCCATGATAGTCTACTATACTATTAGAATTCATCATTTTATGGAAATGCCATTTTCATTTCATTTTCAAGAATTTCTCTTTATAGGGATTCCAAAAATTATGGACACTAACATACATGCTTTATTGTTAGGAAAAAGAAAATGGAATTTATTAGAATAGTTAAGGATAATCATTGAGGAAGGTATTGAAACCTAGGGAAAATATAATCATCTCCACTATCTAGTGGACGCTTGGAGAAGATTTCATTTCTCTAATCACAAGTATAAAGTAAATTCAAATATTGCATCAATGATGGTTGGAATATTGCTTGACCTAGGCATTGAAGGAGGGAGTCCAAATGATGGTAGATGTGCTATATTATAAAAGAACATTTTGGGTTGGTTAG
Source organism: Sequoia sempervirens (assembly GCA_007258455.2). Lineage (NCBI taxonomy): Eukaryota > Viridiplantae > Streptophyta > Pinopsida > Cupressales > Cupressaceae > Sequoia > Sequoia sempervirens. Next base: position 168,723 of record VDFB02258673.1, on the reverse strand, counting down.
AATCTATTTTAAACAATGTAGTGTCAAGAAAAAAAATTCATTTCCCAACATGTCTTGGCTAGTTGACAATAAAAATCTAATGGAAACTTGGACTCCTTTCATACACACAATGAAGGAAGAACTATAAGAAAATTATATGATGAATGCAAGGAAAGATTTATCCTTACTCAAAGGCATTATCAAAGTGTCTATCCTAGTTAAAGTGGACTAAAGCTTTGCTTGAGATCTAGCTTAGGAACAACAAAAATGCAAAAAGAAGATAACAAGGTTCCCTCTTCGTATCTTCTATGAATAGTGAATATGTAGATATTTATGTTATTTTGTTCGATACAAATGATTGAGTCATTTTATTTCCATTGACTAAACTAACATAGATATAGTTGAAGGCTTCTCATTAGAAGTTATTTTGTATCAAATTTTACATATGTTTTAAAATAACATACTTGTATTTTTTCTATTTTATTTTCAAGATACAAATAAATGACTCCATAACCATCAATTGATTTTAAACACCTTACACTAAGATTTGACATGCTTCATTTGCTCATTCGAAATCACACTAACAAATAAACCTTGCTAAAAAAGCAATATAACCTAAACAAATAAAAAATTTAATGTGCTATTTAAACCCAACCCATAACCACAATTTATGAACAAAATAATTTATGAACAAAATAAGTAAATAAATTTTTAGTAATAATTAAATTATTTAACAAATGTAATTCTAAATACTCACGTATTGTTGTAAAAATGATATTTATAAAAGCACCTTTCAACGTATCTGTCACAGAGTCTTTCTCCTCCACACTTCTTTACTTTCAGGGCAGACGCGAACTTGAGATTCTTCTCAAATAGTTGTCATTGTCCACAGTATGATGAACCTAAAATACAATTTATGGGTACATCTCTACTTCAAATCTAGCTGTATAACCTTTAAAATAAAAATCAGCAAGTTTATTTGTTCTGTTTTGACCAAAAAGAACTTATACATCTCTTTGCGTGTGTTACAGTGAGACAGCGAACCAATGGTTATACTTCCGTCCTCAACCAAAAGCGTTTGCGCGAAGAATTTCAAATTTTTATCTTGGTATTTATTTTCCCTTTTCACACCTGGGGGCATATAACATCGATCTATTCACATTTAAGCATGCAAAAATTGACAGTAAGAGTTAATAAACCAGGGCCTTTAACATGGTGAAAAAAGTTGAATGAATCTTGAATTTAATTTGGTAATGGTTTGTTTATTTGTTGGTTAAGTTGAATGGTTCTAAATGAGTCCACCAAGGATAAGTCTTGATGAGTGATGAGTGATTTGTTCGTTAAGTTGAGTGGTTCTAAATGATCCAACCAAGGACCAAATCTTGATGAGTGTAAGATCCTGATAACATAAGGGATGAGGCCAGTATCATGCCCTAAACAACTTTGGTGGAACGGATATTCCCTTGCAGTCTTTGGCTCTTAACTAAAGAGGTTTTAACCTAAAGACTTGTGTTTCTATATTGTGAAGCTAAATCTCAGCAAATTATCCATACAACTACTCTCCTCTATTTACCACACTTATATTTTTAAATATGATTAGTGGTCATAACTGTTTCTAACGAGATTTTGTGTTTAAATAGAGGTTTTATATTTATAGAAAACATTTAAAAAAATTAAAAATTTGGTTCCAGAACATGAAGCCAATGTTGAGTTGTGTGAATATTTAATAGGATCTTTAATTTTTATAAATAAACGAGAGTAATACTTATATAAGAATATTTATTTTTGGAGCTTTTATAATTATATGGATTCTTTTAATAGTCAAGAGTGTTGTATGAGAAATATCAATATATAATTTTTTTTTTGTTTGCTTGGGTTTACATTTTCAATAGAAAGAGTTTAAAGTGTTTGCACATGACATTGGGGTGGCTACCATTATAAAGTGTCAATATTCTATAATTGTGTTTAAATATATTGAAAAATAAGAATCTGACTTAAAAATACGAAGTGCTAATTTATGATGAACTAAAAAAAACTGAGCAAAATCATTGAGAAAGAAATATAGTTAAACAACACAAAAAATTTATTTATACAGTAGCATACAGTTGTTTCTTACACACACAAATTTGACAGGGGAATGTTGTATTTATAGATCTTCAGGAGATCTCTAGAAGATAATAGATACATACAAAAACTAGAGGTCGGTGCTAGAACTATCTAGAAGCCATAAGCTTCGAGAGAAGCTAGAGGATAGATTACCTAGAGATATCAATTATTAATGTTACCTACTACCTCAATGTACCAAATACACATTAATTCCAACACCCCCCGCAATGTTTATTTGGAGAGAATAGAAATTGTCTTGAGTTGTAACAAGTATCTAAGCTTTGGAAATTTTACAATAGGTAATGCTGTCATAAATATTTTTGCAATTTGATCCTCTGTTCCACAAAATTGTAGCTCCACCACTTGAATTTCAATTAGATCTTGGAAAAAATGATGATGCACTTCTATATACTTAGACCTGGCATGATATATAGGATATTTTGCTAGCTTAATAGTGCTTTGATTATCACAAAATATTATAGTAGGAGATTCTTGTGGATGGCATGTGTCTTCAAGTAGTCTTCTAAGCCACAATACTTCTTGAGATGCCTTCAATGAACCAATATATTTAGCCTCTGTAGATGATAACAACACTATTGATTACTTCTTGCTGCTCAAAGAAATTCGTCATGATCTAAGATGAATGATGTATCCCAAAGTTTATTTTCTATCATCAATGTCACCTACATAATCAAAATCTGTATAACCAACTAGAGTAGGCTCTCCTCCATATCTGCCATGTACCTAGATACAACACCAATTGCATATGCAATATTTAGTTTAGTTATGGTGAGATATAAAAGACTCCCAACTAATTTTCTATACAATTTTCCATCCACCTTCTTTTGTGTAGAGTTAGCACTTAGTTTTAGTCTTACTTCACATGGTGTATTAGATGGTTTACAATCACTCATATTAATTTTTTTCAATACATCAAGAGAATATTTTGTTTGAGAAAGCATGATCCTTTCTTATACTTGCATACCTAAAAAATATTGCATCAACCCTAGATCAGTTATTTCAAAATCTTGTTTGAGTCAATCTTTAGCTATTTCAATATTATGTGTGTGATCTCCTATAATAATCAAGTCATCCACATATAATACAATAACAACAACTTTATCATCACTATGCTTGACATACACATCTAAGTCAGCTTTACTTCTTTTAAATATTGCATCAATAAAGTATTCATTTGCTTTAGAGTACCATGCCCTTGGGGCTTGCTTAAGACCATATAATGATTTTTTTAATCTACACACTAGATGTTCTTCACCACTTTTAATAAATCCTGATGGTTGTTGCATGTAAATTTCTTCCTTTAGATCACCATGTAGAAATGCACTTTTTACATCCATTTGAAAGATTTTCCAACCAAATTTTGTAGCTAGAGCAACTATTGTATGAATTGAAACCATTTTAGCAACTAGAGCAAAGGTTTCAGTATAATCAATGCCTTTTGTTTGTGAGAAGCCTCTAGTCACTAGCCTTGCCTTATGTTTTTCAATAGCTCCATCTGATGTAAACTTTGTTTTGTAGGTCCACTTGCAACTAACCACACTTTTACCTTTTGGAAGAGTTGTCAATTCCCAAGTTCCATTTTTTATCAAAGAATTGTATTCATCTTGCATCGTTGCCTCCCATTCTTCTTTTCCTTTTGCTTCCTCATATGTACTAGGAGATTCAACTTGCATCACCCTAGTCATAAGAGCATAGTTAGCAAACATATTTATAGGCCCTTCTTGGTAGATTTCTTGGATGCTTCTAGTCTTCTTTGTATCTTCATCATCACTTTCACTTGATGCTTCAACTTGTGTTCCTTCTCTTCCTGCAGAAGATTGCACACCTTGATTTGGATCATTAGTAGACTTATCTTCATCAATCAAGATTGGAAAGTGAGATAATGTAGGAGAATGTTCACTCTCAATATCTTCATCAAACCATACATTCTTTTTTATATGAATTTCATTTGTTTTAGGATTATATAACCTATATCCTTTTGAATCCTCACTATACCCAACCATTATGCACTTCTCACTTTTGCTTTCAAGTTTTTTCCTTCTTTCATCGTGAATGTGGGCATATGCATTACAACCAAAGGCTCTAAAATGAGATACTGTAGGATTTCTACCACTCCATGCCTCTTCTGGTGTTATGTTCAAAACTACCTTAGTAGGTGTTCTATTCAAAATAGAAATTGTAGTACAAGTTGCTTCAGCCCAAAATTTAGCTTCTATATTTCTAGAGTGAAGAATGCATCTAGTCATTTCTATTATAGTTCTATTTTTTCTTTCTTCAACTCCATTTTTTTGGGGTGAGTAGGTGACAGTTGATTCCTTCTTTATACCATGTTGTTTACAAAAATATAAGAAAGCTTTGTTCATATATTCCATACCTCTATCTATTCTTATTATCTTTAAAGATCTTCCACTTTGATTTTCACTCAATGCCTTAAACTCTTTAAACTTATCAAACACTTCATCCTTCCTTTTTAGAAAAATATACCCAAATTCTTCTAGTGTAATCATCAATAAAGGTGAGGGCATACCTTGATCCTACAAGTGATGGTGTTCTAAAAGGACCAATTACATCACTATGAACCAAATGTAAAGGAGTTTTTGCTCTCCGTGATTTACCTTGTGGAAAACTTTCCACATGTTGTTTTCCCATAGTACATCCTTCACGCACCTCATGACTTGATGAGATTTTTGGAAGCCCATGCACCATATATAGTTGCTCCATAAGTTTGAGACTTTGATAGGTGCTATTTCCCATACGCTCATGCCATAACCTGCTCATATCATCATATTTGGCAATAGCACACATATTATCATTTCCACATTTAGAAGTAAATTCTTGGAATTTATATAAGCCATTCTCCATTTTACCAATTGCAGTCACCTTGTAATTATTACTCACGTCCTTGATTAAACATTTTTCAGTGTAAAATTCTATTTTATACCCTTGATTAGCAATTTGAGATACAGAAAGAAGATTTTTCTTCAATTCTGGAACTAACTTCACTTTTTTTTACACACTATTATCAACTTGAACATTTCCAGTTCCTTTAACTTCCAATGCACTATTTTTCCCTAAATATATTTTCTCTAAATTGTTGTCATTCTTTAGTGATTCATATTGTTCCTTATTATAGCACATATGTTGTGTGACATTGGAATTAATAACCCAATCCTCCTTATAAGAATTATTTGCTTTAAGTGCAATACAAAGAGCATTACTTTTATAATCAAAACTTTTTGTAAACTTATTTGTCTTCCTTTTTGTGTCTTTAATCCTCTTATAACATTCATTGGCTTTGTGACCCAACTTACCACAATAATTGGATTTCCATTTGTTTTTAGTACAATCCTTAGATGGTACATTTTTATTTTCATACTTCCAATTCCTTTCTCTAGACTAATTATCTTATGATTTTTTGTAATTTTGTTTTTCCTTCATTATGAATACTTGACATTCAACATTTAATGATTCTCTTTCTTTAATTTGGCGTTTTTCTTCTTGCACTAGCTTAGCACATAACTCTTTAGATTTAATACTTTTTAATTTGTCTATAGTATCTAATCCCCTTATAAATGATTGATAAGATCCTAGAAGACTTTGTAAAACTATTTGCACAAAATTTTTATCATCAATATCTTTTCCAAGAGAAGCAAGCTCATTTTTCTTTTCCTTTAATTTGCTTAGATGAGGGATTAATTCTTGTGAATTTGATAATTTCATATTATATAACTCTATGGCGAGAGTTAAGATCCATACATCACCTAAATTTTGACATGTATTTTTCAAAATATCCCATACTTTAACTCCACTTCTCTCATTGCGAACTTTTGGAAAAAATTCTTCTGAAAGTGTAAGCTTGATTAATGTTGCTGCCTTTTTGTCCCTTTTGTCCCAATCTTCTTTATCTTTTCCAGAACTTTCTGGTCTTTGTTCACTGCTAGTAACAATCTGATAACAATTTTGAAGTGATAGAGCAATCTCTACATGAGATACCCAATCATAATAATTATTTCCATTTAATTTAACTGTGGGAAAAGAAATGCCAATAGAATCCATTTTATCAAATTCCCTTCTTTTTGGATGAGAATGAAACAACCTTCAAAAATCCTTAATATCCAAATGAAAATTTCTCACCAATCTTTCTGTAAATACTATTCACTTGCCACAAGATGTTGGTCCTGCTCACAACCAAATTGCAACATGCAAAATCAAATTTTCAGACTACAAAATTTCCACATCACTGCCCAATATTTTTAAATTAGCTCTGTTACCACGATGAACTAAAAGAAATAGAGCAGAATCGCACATAAAGAAATGCAGTTAAACGACACAGAATATTTATTTATACAACATACAATTGTTTCTTACACACACGAATTTGACAGGGGAATGTTGTATTTATAGATCTCCAGGAGATCTCTAGAAGATAACAAATACATACAGAAACTGGAGGTCGGTGCCGGAACTATCTGGAAGATAGAAGCTTCGAGGGAAGCTGGAGGATAGAGTGCCTGGGGATATCAGTTATTAATTCCAACAATTTATGTGCATGCTTAATAGGATCCTTAATTTATATAAACAAATAAGACTTATTTTTCTAGATGAAAATTTCTTTCTGGAGACTTAATTATCATAACTTAAGAACTCTATCATTTGATGAATCTTGATTAATAATAAATTATTAATTAAATAAAATTAAAATATTTTATATTGAAAATAAATTTAATAAATTAGAATACTTGTTTTTAGATAAATCTACTTAAAATACATCAAGAAATATCATTTTTAAGACACTTATTTTTGAAAGGATTTGAGATTTAAGTAAAATAGATGCCTGCAAATAATATCTTTGAATGTCTTTTATAGAAATTTCTCTAAATATAAATTTATTAAATCTAATTGCATATTTTATAATATTCTTTTATATATATATATATATATATATATATATATATATAATTCTATTACATGAACAATACATTATATTAATATATTTTTTACCAATTAATTGTTTCATAAATGTATGTATAAGAACATTTTCCTTCTCCATGGTTTTTAGATCCCTTGTAATGTGTTATCTGCTTTAAAATAACAGGAAAAGGCTGGCGGATTCGACATTTAGAAACTTATCATACACCGTGTTGGTTGGCATACGGCCTGTGACAGAGACAACCATGTAAGGTGTAGATTCGTTCCCCGCAGCTCGGAGTGCATGTACACCATTCCGTTAGAAGACTTATTTGAGCCACTTTAGCAGCTCTTAAAAGGATACAAACGCCTATATAAATTAAATAATTCCGCCCCAGAATTGTCGTTTATATGAAGAGTGCCTTTCTAACGGCCGACATTAAAGATTCGGCGGTCACCGTCCCTCCCATGCTATACTGGGGAGGCCGTCAGTGGAAGCTCCTCCGTCTTTTTCGACTCTTGGTAGCGGCCATAAGCATAGGAAACGAACCCCCAAATCCCTCACACCATTCCGATCACCTTCAACGAATTTATTTTGTCGTCGAACACAAACAGAGCTAAAACTGGAATAACCGGCAGTGTTAAAGTGCTGACCACCATGGAAAACAAGGAAGACACCATGCAAACCAGTCCGTAAGTTCCCACCACACACATTTGCCAGCTTATGGCAGACCACAACAGAGAGTAAGAACATACCCCTTCTCTCCCGCCCGGAAGCGGTGCGCTTCTTTACTTATGTGTTTAAACTCAACGCTGCACACCAATCCCACCACCGCAACGCCGCTCTCCACCATGCAAATCAACGCCTGCGTTTCCACCACCGTCGCAAAGCTACTCTTCTCTATCTATTCTTAAACATCAAACAATTTAACACTCAAAAATAGTTTCTTGCTAATAGAAATAAAAACAATTATTTTATTATATCTTTTTTAAATAGATAATCTAAATACCTTGTTGAAAACAAACTGTAGTAACGGCCAACAGGTGAATAACCCCATACAGCGCCCATCCTAAAATGGTGGAAACAATTCCCCATTTATATTCCCCACTTTTACTCGAGGTCTTTCGCCATTCGCTAGGATGCCCAGTAAAACTGCTCCTAAAATAATTACTACTTTTGAATTTATAACGTAATGGCTTATTCTCTGCTTCACTAACAGGATTGAGAATATCGCTGTGAAGGCCAGCTGTGTGGCGGAGAGAAGAGCGAAGGTGGAGACTAGCAGGTAGTAAAAGCCCAGCGAGTAGAGAAAATTATTGGCCGCCACCAGAACCCCCAGCACTGTACAGATGCTGAGATACTTGATTTTTAGAGACTGGGTGGGCAAAGAGGAATACTGTGTTGGTCCATTGAAGAGCAGTGGGATAATAAACAACGGAGAACCCAAAGACGTCAAAAGCGTTCTAAGCCAATAGCTGTGACCTCCTTCATTGAAATAATATCTACCCAACATCGACCCAGCTGATCTTCCCCCCACACTAGCAATTACACAAAGCGCCACTACAACCCAATACATTTTCCTTCCCTGTACTCTGCCATTTTCAGAAGAATTACTTGGTTCAGGACTGTTCACCATTGTAGGCATACAATAACTTTTGCACGGCAAGCTACCTGTGAGGCACTCATGAGGTGCATACTTGTAGTATGAATTCATGATTGCAATAAAGTTTCTTTCTCGATTTCATTCTAAGTTCAGCATGAATACAAACCGGCCGGAATAAAAGTAACGATGGTATTGTTTTAAATATGACAAAAAGATTGTGTTTTTTATTTAAAAGGTGTCACTCACAGCATTTGTCACTTTAAATATAAGATTGTACAAATCCGTGATTTGATGACTTTTTTTAAAATATCATTCAGTTTTATTTCACACTCTATATAGTCAGTCTTTAGACGCACGGCCCTCTTTCAATCTTCATATAGAGATATAGGGTATTATTCATCAATAAAATTAGGATGATTTTTTATTTTTTTAAAATATGATATAAAATTTATCTTCTTTTAAAGCTGACATTTACAATATATGTTCATACAATATCATTCTAAATGAAAGATTGAGCAAGTCTATGGTGAAGACATAAAGAGGGGACCTCATCGTTAATACAACCACTCAACAATACCATCTCAACAGAATTTGAACCTTGGTGGCAAGAACAACACCACTTTTAAACCATCACACCATGTCAATATGGATGAGCAAGTCCATGATATTTTTAAATATCATTTATTTAATAGTTAGAGAATAAATTTGATCAATAAAATTAGGATAATTATGCATTTTTTAAGAGGTACTATTTACTATTCTAAATGTACATTTATCATAATTATTAATTAATTAAAATTTACAGTTATATTATATTTTAATTTTCAATAATTATAAATCTGATCAAAAGCAAAATAGCAGAATCAACACTATTCTTTTTGGAAAATGTAATAATTAAATCACTATTACATTAAAGAGTGTAATATTTAACGAACTAAGAATAGACACTATTAAAATTACATATTTCACTTCCCTTAAATCTCTTGATTTTTGTTGAAATAGGTTGTCCTTTTTTTTATATTAAGTTTATGATAATAAGTTCAAATTACAATGAGGAACTAAAATGTAATTCTTACATGTTAGAGCCTCCACCTTTGAAATTTATTGTCTCTAGGAAAATAAATTTAAAATTTATTTAATTCTTTTATTTTAAATCTAACTTTTAAATCTTTACATATTAAGTCTAAAAGAAAAATTGTGTAAAGACGTTTTTTTTATTTTGTAAATAATATTGTGTAAAGATGTCTTTTTTTATTTTGTAAGTATTATTTACACATAAATGTGTTAAACAATTATTTATGGTTAGGGAAAATCTTCTCAATGGCTCGCGTTGCTCCGAAAAATTCCAGAACCCTTCATGCATCTGTCGTTGGCAATATTCCTTCTAGTGGTGCAACGAAAAATGATTGTCGAGGTGGTTCATCCTTCCCGCGCCGGTCCCTGGATGCATCCATTTTGCAGGCGCAGGGGTCTGTGTTGGCTCCGGGTGCTCATGGAAAACCTGTTTCGGAGTCTTCACCTGCGTCTCAACGGCTTGACTTTAAGGCTGCCCTGGGCTCTTGTGCCTCTAGTGTGATGGTTGGTTGTGTTTCAGATGATTCTCTTTCGCCGCCAAGTGCCCCTGCTTGTGTTGTTTCATCCCCTTTTGTCTTCTGCCGCTCAGAAACTGTATCAAAAATTTGTCTTGAAGCCACTGCTCGCAACAGAGAGAATTATTTGAAGGAGCATGCCCTAATTTTTAGATTCACGAAATTTTGGCCGAAATTATGTGACTTGCACTCCATGGAAGATGAAATCTACATTTATCCTTGTGCGAAGGGTTTCTTCATTCTCGAATTTGAATCAATGGATGACAAGGATTTGATTCTGAACACTGGCCCATGGTTCTATCAAGGCGACTTCCTATGTATCAAGCCATGGTTTCCTTCCTTCGATCCTCGGTTAGAGTCATTCTCTTCTACTTTTCTTTGGGTAAGACTGCCTTACTTACCTCTGCAATTTTTGGAAATTGCATGTCTGAAAGCAATTGCCAATGGTCTGGGAAAATACCACTGCATTTCCAAAGAAACAATCAATTTCGAAAATTCCACCTGTGCCCGCTTATGTGTTGAATTCGATATAAACAAAGGCCTTCCAGAGGAAATCTCTTTGAAAGTTGGGGATCGACGTTGGAGGCAGCCTGTAGATTATGAAAAGATCCCATTCAGATGCAGAAAATGTTTTTCAATAGCTCATAGTACCTTCCAATGCAACAAGAAGCATGCTTGTGTGTGTAGTAATGGAGCCATCAATACTCCCACTTGGTGGATAGGGGTTGATTCGAGTCACTATGTCATTGAACCAAATGTAAAGGATGACTTATCTTGCTCGAAGGCCACTCCTGTGGTGTCTCCCAGTTATGCTCCTTCTGCTCTGATTGCCCTTGCTCTTGGGTGTTCATCGGGTGTGGGTTCTATGGTTGGTGATTCCCTTCCTTCTCTTGCTGCAAAGCCAGAAATTGATCCTGTGATTTCATGCCTACAGTCCTCTAAGTCTGTGGTGTTCCTATAGACTCAACTTCTGTAGGATCGCTTATGGAAGGAAAATTCAAAGATCTGAATTCCACATGTTTTCCTGATCTAGCTTGGACAGAGGTCAAGCGAAAGAAATCTCCTTCTACTAAATTCAAACATTCAATGTCTTTGGGATCTGCTTTGGCCGGAGTGAAAAACTGAAACCATGTGATATGTTTTACACCCATTTGGGTGGGTGTTGTTTCTTGTGTTTGTATGGTTGTTTGTTTGTCAAGTAGGATATTTGGTCAGCACAATTGTCTGTTTGTCAAGTAGGATATTTGGTCAGCACAGTTGTAGACATGTCACTCCCCTTGTGGCAAGGGTATACTTTTAAATTGTTCTTTTGTTTGGATCTTATACTATGGGAGCTACCCCTTGGTAGCACTTAACAAAAAAAAAAAATATATTTATGATTAGGAGAAATATGAATTAATAGTTATGAAATATTATTTAATGAAGATTAATTCAAAACTATAGATTTATTTCAATAAATTGTAACTTAAAATAAAATACTTGGAAAAATTTGCATATATGAAAAGAAACCAACTAATTTTTTTATATTAAATAATTTATAAAATATAATATTTATAAAAAGTTGGAAAAATAATAACAAGCTACCTAATATTGATTCTATATAAATTTCATTACTAAATGAATTTGAATGAGAATAATACCTATAATAAATATTTTTAAATTATTTATTTTTATATTAATTAAAATAACAATTATTTAATACCAAATAAATGTAAAAGAAATATTATATAATAGATTTAGTATTTATATTACCTCTTGAAGTTTAATTTAATTTTAAATTAATTTTTTAACAATTTTTAATAGAAGAACAAATAAACAAGAGAAATTATATAAAACAAAACATTTAAAATATATGTAGTTTAAGAAATTTATTTTTATTATTTATGATACAAAATAAGTTTTGAAACAATAACAATTTTTTAATGTAAATTGTTGCTATAAATTTAAAATAAATAGTTAAATTAATTATTTAAAATAAAAAATATTAAAAATTAATAAATATAAGAAATTAAAAGAAAATTAATAATTTAAAAAAAATAATAATATAATATTTATTAAATTTGAAATATATATATATATATATATATATATATATATATATATATATATATATAAGTATTTTACTAAAAATTTGAATTTAAAATATTTAAATTTATTATAATAATAAATATAATTTTAAGTATTTAAAAATTATATAAAATGTATTATATAATATTTATAGTTGAAAAAATAAAATTATTTAGTCAATAAAGTCTAATTAGATTGTTTTGATAGCTTAATTATTCTCTAAATATGTTACATTTTAATAAAAACCTTTAATATTTTATTAATAAAATATTTTTCAAATTAATAGATTTTTCTATAAATAATACTACTTTAAATTATTTTATTTTATTTTAAATATTTTATAGACAAATCCATTCCAATCTCTCTTTTTAATTCTATTTTTTATTTGATTTATAAATAAAGCAATCAATTAATCACCTTGAAAAAGACAATAATATAGCTAGTATTGGCATGGTGTGATGGTTTAAAGGTGGCATTGTTGTTCTTGCCATCAAGGTTCAAACCCCATTGGGGTGGTATTGTTAAATGGTTGTATTTTTGTTCATAGCTTCAGTTCAAAAGCATTAACCCCTTGAATAATAAAAAAAAATACAAAAAAATTGAAAGAGAAATATAAAATTGTAGTATAGAGTTGTGCAAATAATATAGATATAATCTACCTTTTCTTTCTTTCATTTAAGACTTTGATTATGGATGGAATTCACCCCTTGCTTCATTAGTTGCATATCTCCCTTGTGTTTCCTATGTTTCTATGATTCTTCTCTTTTTATATTTTATATCTCACTTTAGAAAAGAAACACATGATTGTCATTTTAAATTATATAAAAGAAAGATACAACATACAATTGTTCCCTTCTATAGAAAGGTACACCATACAATTTTCCTTTCATTCCTTTTATACAACCAAAACAATTAGATGTTTATAGATTCCTATGCACAATAGAGTTCTTTTGATCCCAAGAAAGAAGTCCTGTAGGCAAAGAAGATAAAACAATGACTATTCAATTGAAAGTACAAGTTCTAGCATTTGCACTAGCAATTGATGCTTTTACAAATGAAATTCCATCTAGGAAACTTCCACAATCACAACAAAGTATCTAATTCAGATATTGGTTCATTCAGTACAACATATTTTGTTATATTTATCCAAATTAACTTTTTTGTGTTGAAATAAGAACACCAATACCTAGAGGATAGTTTTTTTTTAAGTTATCTATTTTACTAATTTTCTATGTGTATAGAACAAAGACCTTCACAATTGTTGAAAAACTTATCTTCACTAGAAAAAAAGAAAATAAATATAATATTCAAATTAAATATATTCAATATTATACTTGTTGGAAAGCTTACTTTGAGTGCTAAGAACTTGAAAAGTATGTGTGAGACTCTTTTTTAAATCTGCAAATACTAGCATCTCAAACATGGGTTAGTTTTTTACAAATCTATCAAAATAACTCCTATGAAATACCTTGCAAATACTTCAAAATGCAACAAAGGATGAAAGAAAACTAAAAGTGTTATGAAAGCAACCACAAGTTACCTATTCCATAGTGGATTGGTGTCACATGTGCAAGTGATCCTTTCCCAATCTTTGATCAAAGCTCAAGATGGTGTAAATGCAATGGAGATGATGAGCAAGATGAGTTCTCAAATCAAGAGAGTAACCTTGCATGAGAGTTGTCCATCCATGAATGAGGATTAAGGCCTTCTTTTATAGATTTTCTTGATGAGAGATTGGCCAAGAGGGTGAATGTGGGACTAAAGATCCACCAATGAGAATAGACCACTTGTCAAGTGATGATAGGCCAATGGATGTGCAAAATTTGGGAAGAGTTCCCATGAGAGGGAGAATTTGAATTCAAATTTTGCAATAAATTTTGAGAGGGGGACAAGAAAAACAGCAATAAATTCAATGCTGGAGGGACAAATCAACTTGTCATGTTGAGGGAAAATGAGGGTTTTTAATAAATCAATAAAATTGATTTATTTGTGCAAGTGGCTAAATCTAGATAATGCAAGTGGGTGAGATTAGCATTTAATCAGGATTAGATTAAATAAATGATGATTAGACTAGTTTGACTTTCATGACTTAAATATTTGATTTATTTAAATTAGAATATGGATTGGATTTAATTAAATAAATGTTTGATTTATTTAATTAAAGGGATGATGTTTGATTTATTTGATTAAAAGGTTGATGATAATGTTTTATTTAATTTTGAATGAATGACCTTAGGAGATGGGAATTAATAAAATTACCTGATAAATGAATGAAGGTGAATCTGATCAATCAATGAATGGACCTAATACGAAATCTAGTTTAGTTAATGAATGAACCTAATCAAATGCAGAATGTTGGTTTTACATGTCTACATTTTTCCCCTCTTTGAAGCAATGTACTTGTTGTGTTGGTTCAAAGAATAACTTGCTGCGATCAAAATAAAAAAAAATCTAATTTTAAAGATGCCCCAGCGGAAAGAAGTACACTGGTACATTGCCCCCTCTAGAGATCGAGCGAAAATATTCGATTTGAGGGTCGATCTCGTGATAAAGAGGTTCAAAATGGATGGTTATGGATGATGATGCAAATGAGATGATTTTAAGATTCTTAGAATAACAAATTTATATTATCCTAAACAAATTAAATGATGATATGATATGAGATGGATGAGATTGATGATGTGATATGCTATGGATGATATATGAGATGCTTAGGCTAACAGATCTATATTATGATGATGATATGAATGCACGATGGATGCATGATGGATGAACTGGTGATGAATTGGTGTTAGTATGGAAATGAGATGATGACAAGAGGATCCAACAAGCCAACATTATGAGAGATGATGATGAAAAATGATGATAAGAAATGATGATGATAGATGGATGATTTTGCTTTATCAAGGATTGGGATTTTCAAAGGGTCACTTACGTTATGTTTGATAACATGCCTAAGTACAATGCATCAAGGTATGAAGGACTAGGATGGCGTTGTACTTAGTGTGATGGAATTTGACTCGACAAATAGATAGGAGTATTCCTGTTCACACCTGACATATGGAAACCTTGCTAGGATGCACTTTAGAAGTTTTAAACATCTCAAACCAAAACACGGAGAGGTATAACCAATCAATGCAATAGTCAACAAGCCATCCAAAACATCCTCTATACATATCTAACAAAGAAAGTATTCACCAAGTTATTTTACAAGAACGTCCAACAAGCATAGCAGATAAAAGAATAATGATCGTTGCCCCATTCCTATCTCTCTAAATCCTTCATTCAGATATCATCTAGAGGTCCTTGGACTGAGCACAATAAGATAAGTCAAAAGAAAAAGACCAAGTACGCAAACAAGTCAATGTTCTTCAATACCGCTAACCAAAAGGGAATGTGTTTTAAGGATAAGAACCAAAACTTATTACCAAAAGATAATGCCCATTGTAGGAAGGATACATCCTAGGACATGTTAGTGGATGGGGGCACGTCATTTCATTTTATCCAAAGTGTTCTTTTTGATAAATAATGCCCCTTGTAGGAAGGATTCATCCTAGGATATGATGTTATCAGATGATTGATATGGGACTGTTTGGATGATGGACTATCGACACAAAGACTTGACCAACTTGTTTACGTACTGACTGAGACTTGAGACTTGACACTTTTGAGATTTACTTTTAACCTGCTAGACTTGTTTCTAACTGTTTCACCAAAGGTTGAGGATGACGATCACTTTATTATGAATGGTGTTTATTGCGGGTGCAAGCGAGATGAGGTGGATGGATTTTTTCAAATATTTGGATGTTTTTGATGTTTTGCAATGTTTTGAGGCTATTTTGGTATTTTTTGAGGTTTTACAAATGTTTTGATTTTATTTTTCCAATGTTTTGGGATTTTCTGAGATTTTGACCAAGATACTAACCTAAAGACCTATCCTAGGGGCCTCGAGGGGCTGATCGACAGTTATCCCCCTACGTTATACACAGAGACCACGTAGTTGACAACTTGACCAATTTATAGATGTGATATACATGATGAGATGTCAGGTTTATTATGACAGACTCCTATAGACTGACCTAAATGTCTCGAGGGATGATCAAAGATCAACCTTGCCTACGTTCCGACTCAAAGACGCGTAGTTTGACAAAAGACCTTGTTTTTGCTTTTTGAATAACTTCGACTTGTTTTGGATTTTTGATTTTTCGATGTTTTTGGATTTTCTGATTTTGAGGACTTTAAGACCATACACGAATCTGATCCGATGAGAATGCCCCGGCTTGATGCAATAGACTACTCCGATAAAGGCAAGACAAACTGACCTTGAGAATGGGCTAAGTAGTACTAGGAGGAGGGATCATGATACGAAACATAGGACCAAGCTATGGTGCGATACAGTGGATGAGTGATGGAGGCTGAATGCGATGGATGATGGGAGCGAAATGGAGGGATGATCCAGAACAAGCCATAAAGATCTTGGTGGATGGAAAGTGCTTATTTACATAAGGCACCTGTTTGCCAAGTTTTCACCGAGGTACTTGCCCAAAGTGCCACCAAAGTGGTTTTCACTAGAGGACAATTTTTTTGGTCCTTTTTCTAATTTTTTTGGATTTTTTGCTTTTTTTTATTTTTTTTGTTGTTACCAAGATTCTTGTTTGCCAAGTTTTCACTGAAGTAACCATTTTTTCAGGACTTTTTCTAATTTTTTGGATTTTTTGGTTCTATACCTTGAAAGAATTAGGCATAAAACTTTTTGAGATGGGAGCTATTTATTGGCTCTTGCAGAGGTTCCCCTTCAAGTGTTGATAGTTGATATGCCCCTGATTTATAGCTTGTTGTGATGATGAAAGGCCCTAACCAATTGGGTTCAAACTTGCCTTTACTGCTAGGATTTAGGACATTCTTCTGATTTTCTTTTAAGACTAGTTCTTCGACTTGGAAAGTCCTACTTCTGATCCTCTTGTTATAGCTTTGTTTGAGTCTATTTTGATAGACTTGTAAGTGATTCAAAGCATCGATCCTTCTCTCATCCAGTAACTCCAGCTCGTTTAGTCTTGAAACCTAATATTCTTCATCAATGATGAGATTTTGCAATGATATTATGAGGGATGGGAGCTCGATCTCAATGGGGAGTACGGCTTCTGATCCATACACTAGGGAGAAGGGGGTGGCACCAGTGGGTGTGCGGATGCTTGTTTGATAAGCCCAGAGGGCGTGATTAAGCTGCAAGTGCCAGTCACGACCTGCATCATTGACTATTTTCTTGAGGATTTTAAGGATGGTTTTGTTCATGGCTTCTACTTGGCCATTTCCTTGGGGATCGTACGGGGTGGAGAAGCAATGCTAGATTTTGAATTTCTCGCACAAGTCGTGAACCTCTTGGCTCTTGAATGGCATCCCATTATCTGAGATAATGGCTTGTGGAACACCGTAACGATAGATGAGATAGTTCAGGATGAATTTTGAGATCTGCTTCCCAGTGATATACATCATGGGTATGGCTTCCACCCACTTTGTGAAGTACTCAGTTGCAGTTATAATGAATTTGTGGGCATTGGATAAGGTGGGTGAGATTTTCCCAATGAGATCAAGTCCCCACTGCGAAAAGGGCCATGGTGTGATAATCAAGTGAAGCTCTTGAGCTGGAGAATGGATGAGGTCCCCATGCTGCTGAAATTGTAAACACCTTTTAGCGTGATCATGTGCTTCTTGCTCCATTGTGGGCCAATAGTAACCCAGCCTCAGCAGTTTCTCGGCTATGGTTATTTCGCTCGAGTGTGAGCCACAAATACCATTATGAACCCCAGTTAGAGTGGTTAATGCCTTCTCAGTATTTAGACAGTGCAGTAAAGTACCCTCTATGCTTCTACGGTATAAGGTATCACCTAGGATGACAAATTTTGATGCCTTTTTGATAAAGGTTCGTTTTAGGCTCAATGGTAGGTCAGCGGGTATGACTCCTATGTGAAGATATGTGTAGATGTGATACCAAGGATCGCCATGACCAACGATTTGACACACATATTCTGATTCTGGTACCTTGAATGTGGGAACGAGAAGTTGCTCGATTAGAAATTCGTATTTCGCCACGTTGTGAGGGATGTCTACTAGAGACCCAATTGTAGCCATGGCATCAGCGGCTCTATTGTTGGTTCTTGGAATCTTCTCAAATGTTATTTCAATGAAGGATTCCTTTAGAGTCTCCACTAATTTATTGTATGGGGTTAAAGCTTGTCATCCTTTGTCTGATATTCATTATTAACCTGATTTATGATCAATTGATAGTCTCCATATACCTTGAGAGCTATGATATTCCATTGTACTATTGTCCTGAGACCTATAGTCAAAGCCTCGTATTCCGCGATGTTCTTGGTGCAAGGAAATGCCAATTTGTATGACTTCAGTATGCAATCCCCTTGTGGAGTGATGAAGAAGACACCAGCGCCTGAGCCATGTTATGTGTATGAACCATCAAAGTATAGTTTCCAGTGGTCTGCTACGTTGAGGTTAAAGATGTATAGGTTTGGAAATTCAAATACAAGAGGATTCTCCGCATAAATAGGTGCCTCTGCTAGTTGATTTGCAATAACTTGGCCCTTGATTGCTTTTATCTCAACATACTCGATGTCATATTCTGATAATATCATGACCCATTTTGCAATTCTGCCAGTTAACATTGCCTTTGATAAGAGATATTTAAGGGGGTCAATTTTGGTAATAAGCTTGATCTTGTGTGCCAACATGTAGTGTCTGAATTTTTGGGATGCAAACACTACTGCGAGGCATGCTTTCTAAATCAATGAGTAATTTAGCTCATGACCCACCATTGTCCTACTGATATAGTAGATGGCCCTCTCCATTCCGTTTTCATCATGCTAAGCTAGGAGAGCTACAAGGGCTGATGTTGTTGCTGATACATATAAGATCAATGGCTTCTTAGGGATGGGTGGCATTAATACTGGCGATGTCAGTAGATATTCCTTTATTTTGTTGAATGCCTCTTTGCATTTTGTATCCCATTTGTATGATACCCCTTTATGGAGTAGGTGGGAATATGGGTTCTGCTTGTCTGCCAATTGTGCTATGAACCTTCTAATGGATTGGAGCCTGCCTTGGAGGCCTCTCAGTTGCTTTAAGTTCCTTAGTGCTTCCATCTCAAGGATTGCTTTGACTTTTGCTGGATCCACTTCGATACCCCTCATAGACACTATGTATCTTAGTAATTTTCCTGATTGTACGCCGAAGACACACTTCTTGGGATTTAGTCTGACTTTCTATTCCTCCAATCTATCAAAGATAGCACTTAGGGTTGCTATATGATCTTGTCTTTTTCTTGACTTTGCTAGGATGTCGTCGACATAGTCTTTGACTATTTTGTGAAAGTGTCATGGCCCTTTGATAGGTTGCTCCTGCATTCTTTAGGCCGAATGGCATCATGTTCCAGCAGTAGGTCCCCCATGGACAAGTAAAAGCTATCTTATGTTGGTCTTATTTTGCTATCATAATATGGTTGTATCCTAAAAATATGTCCATTAGTGATAGCATCTCATGCCCTGCTATCATGTCCACTATCATATCAATATTGGGAAGTGGAAAGTCATCCTTGGGACATGCTTTGTTCAAATCTATAAAATTTGTACAAATTCTGATAGCTCCATCAGGTTTTGAAACAGGTACCAAGTTTGATACCCATTCTGGATAATCAATTGGTCAGATGAATCCAGCATCTAATAGCTTTTTGAGCTCCATTTTGACTAACAAAGCGATTTGAGGATGCATTTTGTGAAGCTTCTATTTGACAGGTTTTTCATCTGGATATACTACTAAGTGGTGGACCACAGTCTTTGAATCAAGCCCTGGCATAACAGCATAACTCCATGTGAAGTTTATTTGTCTTTCCTTTAGGAATGCTACTAGGAGTTCTTGCTCTTCTGATAATAGTGATTCCACATAGAATGTGATATGCGGTGTCTCCTCTATTCCTAGGTTGACTGGGTTGCATTTTTCGGCCAAGACTGTTGACTGCTCTTGATGAATAGCTCTTAGGGGAAGATTGAATCCTTCATCCTTAGGCACCTCAGAGAGGTTTTCACCATTGGATACGTCCTTTCTTTTTACCATTTTCTTGTCAGAGAGTGCCATGGTGTGGTTTTCACTCAAATACTTGGATATGATTCTTAGTTTCTCACTTTTGCGACTGAAGGATTCAATCATTTCCCCGTAATAGGCGTGTGTTTCCAATTCCATTATGAATCCTGCCTTGTGATCTCCATCTGGAATGTTGTCTCTTAATCCCATGAATTTTGAGAGCGCTTCATCGTTTTTGAATGTATCGAGAACTGGTGGTCCTCATTGGTCATAGTCTATCAGTTGGGGGTAGACTAAGTGGATCTCATGATTCGGATGATCGGTTTTGAAGGAGAGGGTGCTAATCATACACAAGGTGGTATCTTCGAATAACCTAGGTAGATTAGATATGGGATCTTCGTCATCGCTACTAATATAGGGCTCAATTATGAAATTATGTGTGTCTCTACCTGTGACTATTTGTGAGTGTACTTGTACTATTACTGGCTGAGGAGAAACATTAGCGGCTCTAACTGGAGGACTTCGACCATGTATGGTTATTCTCAGAGTGGCACATCCAAGACCAAGATTTGTTATGGGTCACGTCTCTGGCATGATAGGTATTATGAGCCCATTGTCATTTTGTCCCAGTCTTTGATTTCGGTCATAGCCCATCACAAGCATCATGTGTAGGCCTTTACTTCTTTCATCCATTGGTAGATTAGCTGCTGGTCTTTCATCTTGATACAACATGTTTGATGGATCTGCTTCAATTACCTCATGGCCAAGGTCTCCCCATCTTGTGAATTCAGGATAATTTTGAGGATAGGTTTGTGATATGGGAGCTTGATTTTCTTGTGGGCGTCCTCGTGATTTTGGAGATTGTGGTAACTCTCCTATCACAAAAGCATTGTTAGGGAGCCTATAACTTCCACAACCATCCTCCTGGATGATGAGCTTGATATCGGATATGGTGGGAATGGCGGGTGTCTCTGTCGCAGAAGTGGACGTGAGAGTGGTGGGATCGATGTATGATGTGGATGGGCCCTCATCATTTTTTGGCACTTGGGGGATTTTGTAATATTTGGCTTCAAGGTTCTTGCAATATGAAAACGGCTCGGATCTCCATGGATGGTAACCTCTTGTCCATTATGTGTGAATTTCACACATTGGTGGAAGGTTGATGCTACGGCTTTCATCGCATGAATCCATGGGCATCCCAGGAGGATATTGTATGGAAATTCGAGGTCCAAGACCTGACATGTGGTTTCCATGAGTGTTGGCCCTACTTGGATAGGGAGATTAACTATGCCCTAAGACACTCTTTCTTGGTCATCATATGCTCTGATTGTGATGCCCTTTCCTTTGTCGATGGAATCTTCAGATATTTTCAACTGCTTAATGAGGCTAAGAGAACAGATGTTCAAACCTGCACCTCCATCCACCAAGACCCTTTTGATTTTGCTCTTGTTCATAATGACCTCCAAGTGAAGTGCGCGATTGTGAGATGGTTGGGTGGGAAAATCTTGGTTAGAAAATGTAAGGAGATTAGGTGTTATGATGTTTCCAACCATAGCTTGGAATTGTTCTGCATCGAGGTCTGCAGGGATGGTAGATGAGGCTAATGCTTCCTTGAGGATCTTTTTATGTGCTGATGAGATTTTTAACAACTCCATGATGGAGATGTGTGCTGGCGTTCTTTTGAGTTTGTCTACAACATTGTAGCTATACGAAACGGCTCTTGATGTAGGGACTCTATTGGGTTGGGATGATCCTACGATGGTGACTTTTCTGCCTCTTGTGGTTACTCCACAGTCTTTGGCATGAGCGCCCTTGATGGTGATGACCATGCAGCCTTCATTTAGGGAGGAAACGACTGTTTCATATACATGATTTACACTACCTTTTCCTTTATCCTTGTTATTCCCTTTGTTGCCATGATTCGGCATTGGATTCATGTAGATTTTAAGATCCTGATTCCCAGTAGGTGTTTCCACATTTACAATTCTTTTGTCGATGAGATCTTGGATGATGTTCTTAAGTCTCATACAATTGTTTGTGGTGTGGCCTTTGATTTTTTGGAACTCACACAATTGATTTTCATTGTACCAAGGAGGTTTGACATCAGGTTCTTGATAATTCTCAAATGTAGGAGCTTGGATGAGTTTTTTGTTGATTAGCTTTTTCATGATGTCCTCAAGCTGTTCCCCCAAAGTAGTGTATTCATCGATTGATCAGATTCACCTTCATTCATTTATCAGGTAATTTCATTAATTCCCATCTCCTAAGGTCATTCATTCAAAATTAAATAAAACATTATCATCAACCTTTTAATCAAATAAATCAAACATCATCCCTTTAATTAAATAAATCAAACATTTATTTAATTAAATCCAATCCATATTCTGATTTAAATAAATCAAATATTTAAATCATGAAAACTGTCAAACTAGTCTAATCATCATTTATTTAATCTAATCATGATTAAATGCTAATCTCACCCACTTGCATTATCTAGATTTAGCCACTTGCACAAATAAATCAATTTTATTGATTTATTAAAAACCCTCATTTTCCCTCAACATGACAAGTTGATTTGTCCCTCCAACATTTCATTTATTGCTGTTTTTCTTGTCCCCCTCTCAATATTTATTGCAAAATTTGAATTCAAATTCTCCCTCTCATGGGCACTCTTCCCAAATTTTGCACATCCATTGGCCTATCATCACTTGACAAGTGGCCTATTCTCATTGGTGGATCTTTAGTCCCACATTCACCCTCTTGGCCAATCTCTCATCAAGAAAATCTATAAAAGAAGGCCTTAATCCTCATTCATGGATGGAAAACTCTCATGCAGGGTTACTCTCTTGATTTGAGAACTCATCTTGCTCATAATCTCCATTGCATTTACATCATCTTGAGCTTTGATCAAGGATTGGGAAAGGGTCACTTGCACATGTGACACCAATCCAATATGGAATAGGTAACTTGTGGTTGCTTTCATAATGCTTTTAGTTTTCTTTCATCCTTTGTTGCATTTTGAAGTATTTGCAAGGTATTTCATAGGAGTTATTTTGATAGATTTGTAAAAAACTAACCCATGTTTGAGATGTTAGTATTTGCAAATTTTAAAAAGAGTCTCACAGTTTGGCGCTAGAAGGAGGGCATAGACTCATACTTGTTTGAAAATTTCACCATTTAACATGCTGCTAATGTTTCCAGATTTTGTATCTTAGTTGGAATGACTTTTATTTCACACTAAGATTTGTCATATTATAACTAATATCTGAAACATAAATTAAGTCTCTTTTAAAAATTTGTTTGAGGAAAACTTACGGATTGTTGTCATTCTATATAGGAGAATTCAAAACCATTTTGCGGATGTGGTTAATACACTTTGGTATTAAATCAATTTCCACAAGTTATACTAGATATTGATAAAGCCATTAGGAATCTTCAAACTGGTGTTTACATAAATGAAATCCATTAGTACAAGAAATTCCTGCTCTTATAAATCTCACAGCTGTTTAAATCCCCATTCCGCCAAATTTATGGAAGCACCTATCAGAACTTATTGAGTCCAGTTTGTTTTTTCTTTCGTTCCTTTTTTTATTTCAGACATTTATTGTAGTTAGATTTAGAAAGCATGTTATCTTAAAGAAGGTTTTGGTTATTATTTGAAATCCATCTTACGCATTTCTACATTAAATTGTAGTAATGTTTAGAGCAAGGAGAGGTACATCGAATAATATTTTTGAAAATGTATAGAGTTGTGCAATAAAAGTAGATAAATTTTCATATATGAAGCAATGTTTTCAAAGAATGGCTCGCAAATACCACATATTTCTCTTTTGTTTTGACTGTGCATTAAAATTCTATATCATTTGGGTATTGCGTAGTTAACATGTCACCTATCCTACTACAATTGTCTAGGCCATTCTTCACTGCCATCAGTAGCCACTTTAATTGCAGTAGCCTTAGACTTGGCCATCTTTGAGTTTTTAAGATTCCCAAGAAATCTGTCAGAACAATTTCTATTTTTTTTACAAACTTTGGCAGTTGTGCTCATAGTTTAAAGCTGTGAAAGATGATCTTGATCTCAAATTATATGCCCTAGATTAAAAGTCTTATCTTATTTGACTGATGACCTGAGACTGGTGAAAACCAAGATACTCTGTGGGAATGACTGCACTGAATGGATTCTTTTCTTATTGAAAGCAAATTGGTAGGAGTCGTTGCTAGTTGTCCCTGGTATTACTCCATTCTCCCGTGCCCTTGCTGTTAGTCACTTCCTATCCTGTCCTGGGCATTAATCGGTGTGATCATGTGAAGTGATAGGTGTAGGAGTTGGCTGAATAGATGTTGTCCTTCTATCAGTAAAATCACTTAGTATTCTCTTCCAGTGATCCAATAAGGTTTACCAAATTCACGGGGAGGTACAATTATCAGCTGTCAAAATTGGAAGACTCTTATTCAATACGAATTTATGATTCTTGGGGCACAGATTCTTATTTCTTTTGCTTACTAATAGCATTTTCTTAAAAGTCTATACATTTCAATGTCCTTGTTGCGCAGGTTAGACATTCATTCTGTGTTTGGAAAACGTTGTAGAAATTCGGGTGGTACACTTTACATCAGTTTGAAAGTATCTCAAAAAGTGGTTGGGCGTGAGATTTTGAAGCATTTAATAGGAGTCTAATCTTGAATCTAGCGAATGGCTTATTGTGCACTAATGCATATTGTCTTAAAAAAATTTGTCAGATAGCTTGCCCATTTGCATTTACTGTGAAAAAATTTCAAACACCTTTTTTTCGCTGTCTGTGTTCACCCACCAACCACATTTGTTTTTCCGAATAGGGAATTGATGGGATTTATTTTTAAGTTAAATCCTCTATGTTTATATATACCTGTCCCAGAAAATATTTTGTTATAAACGGATGGAATAAGAATAACTTGCTGTGGTTTGGTAGCTATCGTGAACCATTCAAATCATCATAATTTTTTTTGTTTCCATCTTTATGTGGTTAGCTTGGTCTTTAATGTGCAAATTTACATCTGTTATTTGCATTAACATAAATTTTTCTTGGACAGGTTGGTGGGTGAGGCTTTAATTCTTCCAATTGCATTAGCTGAAAATCTTTACGTAACACTTCTTGTGTCAATTTTATGCATGCCAATTGCATTAGTTTGAAAATTACAAAAATAATCTTTGCAGATAATGATATGAAGTCCTTTATTTACTCTAATGTTATCTATTTAAGCATAGGTTGGTGAATTTTTAACAAATTTTTAACGAATACATTTTGTTTAAAATTGTATTTGCTATGATGAGTCATTATTTATAAATCTTACTTGTCATGATTTTGTGATGGAATAGGAAAGGTACAAAGGAAAAGTGAAAAGAAAAGGTACAAGGAAAGTGAAAAGTCAACAAAGGTACAAACAAAGGAAAGCAAGGAGAAGGCTAGCAAAGGAAAACGAAAGGAGGAGGATATTTTGAAAAACCAAAGTGTTTTTAAATGCTTTAAGTGTTTGTTCAACACTTCAAGAAATTGCTTATCTTTTCGTTTTAGGACACTAATTTTTGTTTGGGTTTAAAAAGAACACTTTGGTTTTTTTTAGGATCACAAACTTACTAGATTTTGTTTGAGGTTAAAAATTGAACAATCAAAACTCACACTTCATCTTGGTGCTTAAAACGAACTCACAATTGCTTTGCAAGGATAAAATGAATGTGTGTTTGCTTTGTTTTGTGTTTACTTACTTAAACTAAAGTCATTGAAAAGGACGTATGCACTTCTCTCACGCTTCCAAGCGATCTTGAGAATCAAAAGGCCTTTTTGGTGATTTTGGTGTAAGATAAAGTGATCACCTCCACACTTCGATTTGGGCTTAAAATTGAACAATATCTTGTGCGAGTGTGAGTAGGGGCATTTTCGTGTATATTCTCTTTATTTGTGCCGTCAAAGATTGATTAAGTTATGGATTATGTCTTTGCTTGCTTTTTGTTTATCTTAGAGGGCCTGCCTTGGGGAAAAAGTACTCACCCAAGGGAACGACTCAACCGGCAACACTCTAAAGCCAAGAGTATTTCTAGCCAGGATATAAATGTGGGTATTGGTTAAACGCCAGTATCACGCGGTTTGCTCTGACAAGATGGATCCGAAAGGGGACTCTTGCCATATGGGTCAATCTCTGCGAACGGAAAGTCCTTACTAGAACCCATGTACTAGAATTTGCCAAAATCCTTGATCTATTTGTTGGTGCAAGAACGGTCGTTCTAAAGCCACCCCACACTTTTACGGTCTTTAGTAGAAATGGAAAACATGCCATGGGAGTTTCATGGGTGTTGATGCTTGGCTGCCCCGTATAAGTGAGTGTCGTGGAGGGGAGCCACTGGGGTCAAGCATCTAACCATTCTCTAAAGATAAGCATAGCTAGACTTGTCCAAGTGGGTATTCAACAAATATTGTCTTACACATCCATAGGGTTTGTACTTGTCTTGGTTTGAAAACACAGTGTTGTATTCGAAAACATTTGCAAAAAAACACTTAACAATATGATTCAAAATTTCAAACCCTTTTGGAGATAAATTCCATTGACTCAATCCATATGTTATTGCTTTCCCTTGGGATTCACATCCTTAGAGGTTTCTAAACATTGGATTATATCTCAATTTATCTCCTTAAGTAAACAATAGGAAACACTTGCCTTAAGTTCATTAAATTTCCACATAACATATCTTGTGGAGTTTGAAGAAATTAAGACATTGGACATCTTAGTTTGAAAACTTAATCAAAGAAAGTGTTTTTGGTAAAATAAAGCCATTAAGCAAAGCTAAGAAAAATGAATATTCATGTGTGATTGGAGACTCACAAATCCCAAAGCAAAAATCATTGGAAATCTGAAAATGAATGTTCAAGTGAAATCATTTCTTGATTACAAAGGTCTTTAGGAAGCATTTGCATGCTCTTCAATACCTAGGTCTAGGAAAACAAAGTTGTCTTTTTAGGTTCACCTAAGGATCAAAACAAATCAAACCTCTTTCATCCATCTTTCAAAACGTCAAATCCATCTCACAAATGATCTTTTGGAAAATCTTGAAATTATCCTTGATACTAGGCTTTGTGGCAAAATCAACAACAATCCAAAACATTGAGACCATATCCTTGAAAACATTACCAAATCACCTTTGGCTAGGAATGTGTGAATGCATCCTTTTGCATATCCTTAGTCAAAGTTATCCAAATCATCTTTGCCTAGCTTAGTATATGTAGATGAATCCTTCTCCATATGCTTAGCAAAAGCTATCATCTTATTTGAATAGGTGTGGGTAGATGCATCCTTCTCCTCACACATATTCAAATAGTCATCCTTTGAACGAATCCATCCCTTAGATCATTATCAAACATCTTAGGGTTCCTTTTGTTCAAAATCCAAAACAAAATCAAAATCAAAGTCAAGGACAAAATACCAAATCCAAAATCCAATCAAATCCAAGTCCTAAAGCCTAGTGTCTCATTCAAGATTTATCAAAATCCAAAACATTCATATCATTCATCATCATATCATCACCTTTGATCCCCAAAAACAATCCTAAAACTTTCACTTTGGGACATAAAATAGAGATTAATCCAAAGAATCAAGAGATTCATCTCCCATATTCTCGAAGATTGATCCATGTTTTATGGTTCTAACTAGATCTCAATACAAGAAGAGTATGGAAGCCAACAAAGAAACACCCGCTTCAGGTGATCTTAGCCAAACCACTCCTGAAATGAATCCCATTGGGGATGGAAATCTCACAATTAGCCTTCCAACATCATCACAAAACCCACAAGAGGAAACCCATGGAGAGGATCTTACCTTTGGAATGTCTCACGAAGAAATAGTTGAAATGCTCCAAAATCCAGACAACCATAGAATCATCAACATCATGACGAGACTTAACCCTTCATTTTACATGCTTGAACTAGCAAAACAAGGGGCCAAGTTGCCTTCAGATTTCGATATGAGCACTATAGTAGAGACATATTTTCCACCAATCTCATCCACCATCCCCATTTCATCTACACCCCCATCTCAAAATGTCATGGAGAATATCTCACAAATCACATCATTTGCTCCAACCCAACCCAACGTTAACAAGGGAAACACATTTCTCAATGCTCTTCAATCACATGCCCTTGTTAATAATCAAAGCTTGGATGCAAACACCACATTGGAACAAAACATCCCCCAAAATCCATTGCACAAAAATGTTCCTCTCACCTTACACTATGACCCATCATCAACATTTTTCCACGGAGCACCAAAAACACCTCTTCTCACAAACACACAAGAAGAGGGAAATATGTTCAGACCAGGGGGCATATTCAACACCACACAACAACTAACGCCCCTTACATTTCCACCTATCCCACCATTGCCATTATCATCCACACCACTCCTTAGTTTGGGGTTGCCTCCCCTACCAAGTATCGATCAAACCGTATCCCAACCATCAATCAAAGCATCACACAAAACACTCAAAATTTATCGTTGATATCACAACAACAAACGATAAATACACAAGCAATGGCAACACAATCAAACACACCCTTAACATCACAAAGCATGGTCTCACAAGGACCAATCACATCAATACCATTATCCAACATGCAAAATATCAACACAACATCATCATCTACCACCATTCCAAACCCACCACCACCTCCACCACCACCAATGTTCACCACATCAAACCAATTTGATGCAGCATTACAAGCCTATTTTCAAAGAGGATACCAACAAGTGCAGAAACAAAAAGCCGTGCAACAAGCCACTCAAGCTGTGCAAGCTACCAAAGCTGCACAAGTTGCATTACAAGCGCAACAAGCACAACAAGCCCAAGCTTTATTGCAACAGCAACAACAACAAGCCGCCCAAGCTGCATAAGCATTGCAAGCACAAAGAGTCGCTCAAGCACAACTTTTATTGCAGCAACAAGCAGCACAAGTGCAAGCTCAAGCACAAGCTCAAACACAAGAACAAGCGCAAGCTCAAGCAAAACTTCTTGCACAAGCAGCACAAATGCAAGTATCAAAAGCACTAAAGCAATACCAAGAATAACAAGAAGCAACAGAATTGGCATGCCAATGACAAGCCTTGTGGGAACAACAACAAGCAGAACAACAAGCGTTGTTAGAACAGCAACAAGCACAACAACAAGCACAACAACAAGCACAAATCCTAGCGTAACAATAACAAGATCAACAACAAGCATTGTTCATCCAAAAGAAAGTAGAAGCCTACTTCACCTGCCACAACATACCGATACCATTGAACAATGCACCAACCAATCCATCCATCCAAACCACGATTGCAACACCTCAAAACACATTCATCCCATGCCCTGATCTGTTAAGCGATGTAACGACACAACTCAGGTTGCTCTCACAATAAGTGCTCGACCTTCAACCAGGGCGAACAACCAAAATGCAAAGCAACTTGTGTCCCTATCCATTTGATAGGAGCCTAGACATGAAACAATTCCCCAAGGGATTTGAAATCCCCAAATTTGACAAATATCGAGGGATGGGAAACCCTGAAGATCACATCAAGGAATTCTAGGTTTATTGCATGGAGGTCGCATATGACGATACTTATCTGATGCAGCTATTCCATAGGAGCTTGGCAGGCAATGCTATAGAATGGTTCTCTCGCTTACCCTCAGGCATCAGAACATTCCAGGAAATTAGAGATGAAATCATTAGAAACTACACATGCAACATTACAATGGATGTCAGTCTCGAAGAACTATACACTCTAAAACAAGGGAAAAATCAATCTTTTGCTTCATTTCTTCAACGATGGCGATCCAAGGCCAATCGGAGCAAGTGGACCATGCCAGAAGAACAAGTTTGCACAATCATCACCAACCTTGAAAGCCGCTTGTCATTTCATCTCAAGGTTCAGGGAATCACTACATATGAACAATTGATCTCCAAGGCACTCAGCATTGAAAGAGCCCTTGCAACTCAACTCGCTGAATCAACGTCATATCATGAACCGCAAAACAACTGCCCATCATCTAATTACAATGATAAACCTCGTACATGGGCGAGAAACAAGAACATCACTAATGATGGCATCGTCAATGCCAAGGTGGTCATTAGTGGTCCGTGTCAAAACACACCTACATAACAAATCCAAACACCACATCAAAACACTCATCACACAATGCATCAACCCAACAATAATCCCATAATCAATAACCTAAATGACCAAAGAGGACCACCTCAATGCAAAAAATACCCCAAACGAAAATACACTACTTTGGGGGAACCACTTGAGGACATCATGAAAAAGCTAATCGACAAAATACTCATCCAAGCTCCTACATTTGAGAATTATCAAGAACCTGATGTCAAACCTCCTTGGTACAATGAAAATCAACTATGTGAGTTCCAAAAAATCAAAGGCCACACCATAAACAATTGTATGAGACTCAAGAACATCATCCAAGATCTCATCGACAAAAGAATTATAAATGTGGAAACACCTACCGGGAATCAGGATCTTAAAATCTACATGAATCTGATGCCGAATCATGGCAACAAAGGGAATAACAAGGATAAAGGAAAAGGTAGTGTAAATCATGTATACGAAACAGTCATTGCCTCCCTAAATGAAGACTGCATGGTCATCACCATCAAGGGCGCTCATGCCGAAGATTGTGGAGTCACCACAAGAGGCAGAAAAGTCACCATCGCAGGATCATCCCAACCCAATAGAGTCCCTACATCAAGAGTCATTCCGTATAGCTACAATGTTGTAGACCAACTCAAAAGAATGCCAGCACACATCTCCATCATGGAGTTGTTAAAAATCTCATTAGCGCATAAAAATATCCTCCTATGAAATAATTGATCATACTAAAATATGCAAGCTAAATAGAACAAAGACAATTAGATGCAAGCACATAAAATCATGACCAAACCCTATCTCATAGTGGATTGGTGCTTCTATGGAAAGAAGCCCTTTGCCAATCCTTGATCAAGCTAAGCTAAATGATGAAATTGCTATGGATATGGTATGAAGATGGTGTGGACAAGATTAGCTCCTCATTTAAGAGATTAACCTTGTATCAGATTGTGGAGTTGTGGAGGATTTGTTTGAGGATGAAGCCTCTATTTAAAGATTTTCAAATGTTAAGAGTTGAAGAGGGACCAATGTGGGACTAAGATTGGACAAATGAGAGGAAGACACTTGTCAAGTGGTGATAGGCCAATGAATGTGCAAGATTTGGGAAGAGTGCCCATGAGAGGGAGAATTTGAATTCAAATTTTGCAATAAATTTAGAGAGGGGGACAAGAAAAAGAGCAATAAATTCAATGTTGGAGGGACAAATCAACTTGTCATGTTGAGGGAAAATGAGGGTTTTTAATAAATCAATAAAATTGAATTATTTGTGCAAGTGGCTAAATCTAGATAATGCAAGTGGGTGAGATTAGCATTTAATCAGGATTAGATTAAATAAATGATGATTAGACTAGTTTGACTTTCATGATTTAAATATTTGATTTATTTAAATCAGAATATGGATTGGATTTAATTAAATAAATGTTTGATTTATTTAATTAAGGGGATGATGTTTGATTTATTTGATTGAAAGGTTGATGATAATTTTTTATTTAATTTAGAATGAATGACCTTAGGGGATGGGAATTAATGAAATTACCTAATAAATGAATGAAGGTGAATCTAATCAATCGATGAATGGACCTAATACGAAATCTAGTTTAGTTAATGAATGAACCTAATCAAATGCAGAATGTTAATTTTGCATGTCTACAGTATGTTGTTTGGTTGATTCCATTTCAAGGTTCAAACTGTGGTTTGAAGGTGAAAATTCTAAGGAAGTTCTCAAACATGAAAGGGAAGAAGCCATCCAAGCACCTTCATTCAAAACATCTTCGAATGAAGGTACCTTCAAAACAAGGGTTTTAGCTTTTTTCAAAGATACCTTTGAATTAAGGACCTTGGATAGACATAGGATGATGTTGGACAGTGAAAGAAAAATGATATTGAAAATTCATTTCACTTTCTTTAACTTTTAATCAATAAAACAAGACCTTCATTTGAAGGTCGCCTTTGAATGAACACATCATTTTATTAGTTTTTTGAAGATGTCAAGGCACCTTTGAAGGAAGGTAACCTATTTTTGAAGTTCTCCCTTCATTTGAAGGTGTTGTGTGTCATCTTTGTTTGAATGCACCTTTATTTTTAAAAAAAAAACCTTTGAACAAAGGTGTTTAAAACTTTTGAGCATCAAAAACCTTCAAAAATATGATGTACCATATTTGGGAATCACTATTTTGTGTTCAACCATGCTCCCAAAACTCCTTAATAAAATATTAACTCCTAAGAATAAGGAATGTTAGCTTAGGACATTGAGCTAGGACTTATGGTCATGTAAGGACAACCAAGGACCAATTTATGAGAAAGTGAAATGGATCTTTTAGGTTCTTCTAGAATAAGGAGGGTGTTCCTTAAGGCCTTATTAATTGGATAATTAAGGATAAATAAATAAAATAGACAAGGCTTAGCAATCATATGCAAGGGGCTATGAATCCCTTCCATTTTTACTAAATTCAAGTAAGAACTAACTACAAATGGAGATGTAAGACCTTCAATAAGAAGATAGGAACACTCTTTCATGTGCACAAAATATTATAATAGTTTTATACCCCTACAATTGAATCCACTTAACCATGAATACACACATATAATAGAGATAGACTATAATGACCCTCTATCAACTTACCAATTTGAGACTACATAAAATCATATGTTAGTTACATTAATGGATTTTGAGAGCATGGAAAAACCTAAGTTACTCTTACACTACCAATACAAAAGGATTATAATAAAAATAATATTTTTTTCCTCTTACCAATTTGATCATATTATTGCTTACTCTATTTAAAAATATGTGAAATATTGGAAGAAAGAAAATACAATGTTCATAAGAAAAAAATAAAATAAGAATTGCATACATACATACATAAAAAAAAGTATGAACATTTGAAACTAAACATGCTTCAAATTTCCATATTTGAACTAAAGCAACTCACATTCAAAAAGAAGAGACCATCACAAGAGACATTGTAATGCATTATAATGTGCAATGCATTAATTAGACCCCTTGTTACATCAAGCTAGCAAATGTGGCAAGAGAAAACTACTATTTGGACTTGAATTTTCCCCTAAATTGTTATAATTTTCTATGGAGATGTTTTGTTCAAATACACATTGCATGAATAACCCTACTCATTCTTACAACATATATTCTTAATTATTATATAACTTGGCATGCATCACTTGATGCCCTAAACTCAACCTAGACACATACAACCAAAAAAATTTCTCAAGGACCAAATTAATTTTAAATTAGCTTCATTGCATGTTGAACAATGACAATAGATTAGTGTTAAGTACTTGTCATGTTTGGAACATGTAGATAAAGGATATTACACTTGTAGTGTGGAGATAATTCACATTGGATGGGAAAGATATCACTATCTACATGATTCAATCACTTTCATAATTCATATCCTACAAGATTATCAATTAGAATATACATTCAAACATTTCCTATTATTGTATCCCTATAGCAACAATAATAGTCCATGCTCATAAATAGAAAATGTAGTAGGTCAAGCTAAGGGAAAATAAAATAATAAATAGAAGCCCACTAGTTCTTGTGATTCGATAACAAGGTGCACAAATATGGAAAAAAATAAAATCATGTCCTATAGAAAGAAAGAAAGGAGCTCACACATAAATTTTAGCATTCAAGCTCATCATGTATTATAGTAGATCTAGGTATATTTATATACCTCTACAATATGTTTCTTGTAAGGATAGTGATTTCCTACAAACAATATATAGCTTTGAAGAATGGCAACACCTTGGTCAACATGCACATCACCTACAACATACAATAATGACCACAAGCAACAAATCACCTTGTTAATAATGCAACATAGACAGAGAGTTTTATATGCATATATCCAAGACTATTGCATAGGTAGCTAAGAAAGAAAACCATAAAACTATTTATTAGAGAATGGTCATAATAAACATAAGTTATAGATGTATGTAAATCTTCCTTGGTTTCATAAAATGCATTGATGAGATAGAATTCTAAATTTTATGTGTAGGATCTTTTATTTCTTGGTGCAAGTCATTATTTACATGTGTGCCATGTTTGGACCTTTATGATATAATGACAAGTATTGATGGGACATTTATGGTTTCATATCCCCTCATCTTGGCCTAATATATTTTATACTCATGAGAATATACTAATACTTTTTCTATAGGGCTACAAGAACAAATAAATGTTTGAATGCATTGAATGGATATGCTAATTGGTACTCTTATTGGATAGTAAATCTAAAAAGTGATTGATTTATGTGGTTGGTGATATCTTCCCTATCCAAAGTACTTATATGTGCATCCAAAGGTTTATCTATCTACCCTTTAAAAATATCTCATTTACCTTTATTTTATGAACATTACAAGTGCTCAACACTAATCTATTACAACTACTCAAGGTGTCATGAAGCTAATTTGATTAATTTTATATTCAAGCAAGGCTATTTCATTGTTAACTAAAATTATATATACATGTATGTAATATTTTTTAAGGGTTGGTCATTGGCCATTTTTTTGGTTGTATGTGTGGGTAAGTGCATGGAAATCAGGGGTCAAAGAGGGGGTCATAAGTGGTTTTTTTTTTTTTTAAATCAGCTAAAATTGAACTTGGATGAGTAATTTGAGATGCATGCACTCAAAATTTGACAATATGATAAGAACAATAAATTTTTGTACTCTGCATTTAGTTTTTGAAATACTATTTTTTTTAAATGGTTAAGGTTAAGAGAGTTAAATTTTGTATGCACTCAAAAGTGTTTCTATTTTTCTTACTAAATATAACATAGTGTTTGATTTGCAACCCCTTGTTTTTGGGTTGTGTTTGGTATATTTAAACCAATCGGTATAAATATAGTTGAGAGTGAGTAGTACAAGTTGTGTATTTTTATTGAACTTATTTTTTGTTTTTGTGAATTTTCAAAGTGATGCAGCCTAAAAATTTCATCATTGATTATGTGCATCACATAATACTATCATGTTATTGATTTTTTTAATAACATGATCATATTCTAGGAAAAATCACTAATTTGGTTACTTTTGTCCCTCAATTTGATGCACTTTCCCATGTCTAGGTTGATTTTGGTGCATCAAGTGATGCATGTCAAATTTTACAAGAACTAAGAAAATATGTTGTAAGAATGATTAAGGTTATTCATGCAAGTTGCAATTATAACTAAATGTCTTCATGGAAAATTGTGACAATTTAGGTGACCCTTTGAGCCCCACTACAAGTTTTTTCTTGCCATATTTACTAGCCTAATGTAGCAACTAGGTTGATTAATGTATGGAAACATTATAATGCATTGTAAGATCTCTTATGGTGGTCTCTTCTTGCTGAAAGTAGGTTGTTGTAATTCTAATATGGATAATTTGAAGCATGTTTAGTTGCATATGTCCTTATTTTCTATTAGTATATGTATGCAAGTCTTTTTTTATTGTTGGCTTATGAGTATTCTCTTTTTATTATTCCAATCCTTGAACTAGTTTCTCAATGGAGTAGGAATTAATATAATTGGTAAGAGGAAAAGCATATTTTAATATTATCTGTCTCTCTTAGTAGTGTAAGAGTGGTTTAGCTTGTGTAGTATCAAATTGGTAATTTGATTGAGGGTCATGATTCTCTCTCTCTCTCTCTCTTCATTTCTAAATGAATTCACTTGTATGGATATAAAAAAATTGTAATATTTTGTGACACATGTAAGAGTGTTTCTATATACTTATTGGAGGTATTATAGGTCCATTTGTAGCTATTTTTATATTAATTTAGTGACAATGTAATGGATTCATATCATCTTGAGTATGGTTGATAAGGAATTATGTCTATTCTTCATTTATCTTTAATTATCCAACTAATAAGACCTTAAGGAACACCCACGAAGTGGTCTAGTAGAACCTAAATAAGGAGGCATTACACATCCTCATGAATTAGCCTTTAGTTATCCTTACTTGATCATAAGTCTCAGTTTAATGTCTTAAGTTAGAATTGCTTAATCTTAGGAGTTAGTCTATCTTTAGGTGGTTTTAGGAGCCCACAACTTTGGGATTCAAAATATAATTAAGTTTGTTTGAAATATATGTTGAATGGTGTTTTTATCACAATAAAAATATATAATAATAATTAAAAATGACATTGATGCCATGTATAGTAGAATGCTTTCAAGGTAAGTGTAATGTATAGGGTGGTGAACAGTGGTATAAAATTTTGATAATATTTCTAAATTAAAAAAATTGTAGTGTTCCTAACTTCTTAGCAATTCAAGCATATGAGGGGCAAGAGATCGTAACCATGATATTCAAAACTAAGGAAAATATGATATGCATGTGCAAAAATTAGAGTGGTGGGACATGTAATTTTTGCATTGTTTTGGAGCTTGAGTTGAATGAACTTACATGATTATTATAGGATATTAATGTAAGAAAATATTATCTATTAGAAATAATACCTAAAGGTGTCATTGACTATTCATAGACTTGCAAAAATTTATAGCCCTATTGACTAAGAATTGCACAAAATGGATATGCTAAAAATATAAAAAATATGTAGTATAGTAGATTTCAAACAATAGACATTTTTGCACACAATCTATCTCATTTTAATATATTTTGTGGTGTTGTGAACTTACACCACTCTCAATTCCACTTTTGACTATTTTTCCAAAAGTAAAAAAATCTATTTTATATTTTTTTCATGTTAATTTTCTAAAGTTAAGAGTACACACAACCCAATGAAAAAAACTACTGTAGAAAAATTTCTCTTGCAACACTTTGTCTCTTGACTATTAAGAGACGTCCATTGTAAACTACCAAAAAATTTACCATAGTTTGTTAGCAATTTAATCCCATATGATAGTGGATTTGAATGGATCATAAAAACTATAATGTAAATACATGGATTTTCATGGATAAGTGTTTCAGAGTGAGCTACAAAGTTGGATAGGACATAGAGACTTTATCATGATTGTGGAAGTGTCCTAGGTGGGGCCTCATTTCTAGAAGCATCTATTGGTAGTACAAGTTCTAGATCTTGAACTTTGAATTTCATATATACTCGTTATATTATCTTTTTTCTATGTGTACAAGACTTCTTCTTAGGCTCAAAAGAATGCTATTGTGCATAGGTATCTATAAACATGTTGTCATATTGTTTGTTAAAAAATAATAGGACAATTGCATGTTGTGCCTTCTTGTAGAAGGGAACAGTTGTCTGGTGTATCTTTTATATAATTTAGAAGAGCACTCATGTGTTGTATTTCTAAAATGAGAAATGAGAGACCAAAAAGAAAGGATCATAGAAACATAAGCAGACAAGGGAGTTATGCAACTAATGTTCAGCATGAAACAGAGTGCATCCATAATCAAAATCTTAATCGAATGAAACAAGAGATATCTATTATATCCATATTATCTTTATATGGATCAAATTACCACGCAATATAAATGACAGATAATTGTCAATAGTATAATTTAAATTTTTCTCTTTTCGAAGAATCTTTTAAGTTAGATTTTCTAAATCTCTTTCTCTCTAAATTAATAGAACTATCATTTTAATTTCAAAATAGCATAATTTTAAAGCAGTCATCGTTGTTGACAATCTTCCAAACAGCTTCCATCAATAAATAAACGGAACGGTCGCTTAATGTATCTATGATCTATTAGAATTGAACTCTGTATTTCACCCAATTAAGCATTGTTACATCAGTTATTTATCAAGTATGTTTTTGACCTGAAAACGAGTTTTACGCCTCTAAGTTTGAAAGGGAAGAGAAAATATTAGCATAATACCTAATTTGGCTTTTCTCGTACAAACGCTTTTCGCTGGAATAAATGTAGGCATTGGTTGATTCCGCTATCCCGCAAACAATGAGTGGTATCAGAAATTTGTGTCCATGGTGAAATGGGCCAAACAGAACAGATTAGAAAAAGTGCCTCCAGTATTGGATAGACAACATTCGGAATACATATTTACTACATTATATGGCTTATAAGTTTTTGTGTTTTTTTTAAATTAGAAAATATTGAGAATTTTAAAATATTGAAGGGTGATTAATAGATTGATTTGTAATTGATGAGTATTTATTTATAAGAAGTCGACAGTTAAAAATGGTGGTTAATTAAAATAAAAATAATGAGATTGGAATGGATTTCTATATAAAAAGGGAAAAATAAGTTATTATTATTTTTATCGTAGAAAAATTAAATCAAAATTTTAAAATATTTTATTAATAAAAAATTAAATAAATTAGCAATTGAACCAGAAGAGGTGCAATGGTTATGTCGATTGTAATTTATATAAAGTCTTATAAATTTGATATTAGATCTCAAAAGCCACTAAAGAAAGGGGATAGAATATAGTTATTTTGTTTCTATATATGTGTTTTTATGGTTGCATGGGAGTGTTCTTTCTGAGTCTATTTAAGCTACCAATTTGTCATTGATCAATTAGGAATCGTACTCATTTGATGTTGAAGTACTTGACCATTGAGCTATGTGTCCTTTCCTACTATGTTTTTGTAAATTTTATCTATCTACACCTATTCTAGACTTGATTTCAATTATTACATTTTTACTTACAAGGGTAGAGATTGCAA
Organism: Sequoia sempervirens; assembly: GCA_007258455.2. NCBI lineage: Eukaryota > Viridiplantae > Streptophyta > Pinopsida > Cupressales > Cupressaceae > Sequoia > Sequoia sempervirens. The sequence continues at coordinate 129,591 of VDFB02258673.1, read as the reverse complement.
AGAGGTTTACTTATGTTGGCATACTGTCAAATTTGGTTACTCATCTCACAACAAACCAAAGATTATACACGCCTTCGAACAAACATAATCTTAAAAAATGCAAACTAATTTTCAATGAATTCAATCTACTTAGAATGATGTTTTTAACTTGAAAACTGATAAAAATGTAGAAAATATATAAAGCTTATTTGTTTATACAAATTTCTTCACCATTCATGTAAATTATACACTTTGAACAAATATTTGATATAGCTCAACCAAGCCACAATCAAAAGCATGTACAAAAAATTTAACATCCCATTTGATTAAGAACTTAAAAAGTACTTGTACAACATTCCATTTCAATTAAGCATTCATATCACTCACTTTTACCAATTTATTATATTTTAATTGGTCGCCTTAATAGTTATGCAATTATGGATCCTTATCACTCAATTTTATCAAATACATCATATTTGAATTTGATGCCTTAATAGTGTATTCCTTGATTTTATGATTGGGAGGATATGCCTGGTATAGAAGAATTATATTCGTGATGCCTTACTAGTGTGTTCCTTGATTTTATGGTTGGGAGGATATGCCTAATATAGAACAATTATATTCCATAGAGAGAATAGAGTTGAACCCACCAACCTGAATGAACAATGGAATAATTACATAGTTAATATAACATTATGAAATGCAAGTAAAAGATGGTATGATTGAAAATATCATTTATTATACTGACACATATTACCTACTACCTCCTTTCATTTTCTTTGATGGGGTGATGCTCTGATTCATAATACCCACCTTTAAAAGGAACTTTTTCTTCCAAGGACCTGTTTAGATAAGGGCAACGATGTTACAAAGTTCAATCAACATATTAAAACTAAAATAGGAAAAACTACTAAGCAAATTATCTAATCACCATAAAGATTACTTGTCTCCCTTTTTGGTAGAAGACACAACACAAAATCGGTTGTCTGTGAAAGCCTAGATTTCATTTGATTTAACATCCTGTCCACACTATCCACAGAGTTAGGGTACATATCCGTTGGATTCTCACAAAGAATTTGGCCGACCAAATCAAACTTCTACAAAAACAAAAAGTACTTCACTTATATATTGCAAACATAAGTTTGTCTGCTAAACTTCACTTTTTTTTAGAATATATACCAATCCTTTTCTACCACAACACCATTGAATGTTACAAAATACCAGAGAGTCACGTTAATGGGTATTTCATGGTGTAAAATCCCCAAAGGAAAAACAGACTTGATGTGATTTCTTACAGCTGTAAGATGTGATGTGGAGCAGTGAATGAAAAAACCGGTGATTGAAAATTAATTTGAACATATGGTTAGAAGATGTAGCATACATGTTGCCTTTTTTGGGAGCTTTTGTTGCATATTCATATTTGCATTGGTAGTGGGCAATCCTTGTTTCTTCACTCGTCTATTTCCTTGTTAGTATTTTTTTTTTTCACAAAATTCATTTCCTTCATAGTCTAGGTAGCCAAAAAATAGAGCTAATTTGTTTTAGTTCAGGTGAGGAGGATACTAATGCTTCACTCATTAGAAAACAATAAATCCACAAAGATTCTAACTATGCAAACTATGATAAGCAAGTATAGAATGAAAGTATAATCTATATTTTCATTCTATACTTAAACATGTATCTACCCATTAGGTAGTTCTTCTAAACGATAATCTTCCTAAAATAGATTTGGCCTACTTCCCTACTTTCTAGGAAACTACACCATTCTTGATTGAGACTGATAAAGCTTAGAGTTTAGACTATTACAAGTTTCCTGGAGTGGATGATGTGTGCCATCCTAAACTCAGGGTATATCAACCATTGTAGCTTATCTCATTGGAGTGAATTGAAAAAGACCACAAACCTTGGAGAAGTGATTATTGAAGGGCTTTTATTCATTATTATTCACTATATGCTCATTTATAGCAACACTTGTAGTTAGAAGGCTCGGTTCAAAGAATTCACTTGTTCTTGGGACTTTAGGTTACTGGTTATTCATTGCAGCCAATCTGTACCCAATATGGTATGCTTTTGAACCTACTAACTTTGTTTACAATCATTAGGCCTATTGTAAGCAGCTTCATGAACTTTTCTCGGCACTAAACACTACTAATGAATATTTGTGATAAATGCTTTTGAAGGTTTTTACTAAGTGTTTTTTTTATAGACCCAATTTGGTGAATGCTGGGTGTGCACATACTTCAAAATCAATTTTTGTGACAAAGAATTAGGAAAACAAACGGTTAGGGCCACGAAGTAGTGTGTTGCAATTAGGTAGTAATTATGAAAATGTAAGGAAATGGGCAATATAGATTGTTACTATACATCTCATATTATTTAATGGAACAACTAAGTTACATAAATCAAACAACAGGGTTCACAGATTAAATTTCAAAGCTCGAAAAGCTGATTTCCCACCCCAAATAGACAAAGACCTTGCTTATGGAAACAATGGAATTCAACTTTCATAATCAAAGTCCATTCCTGTTTGAATTGCTTGAATAGCTGCAACTAACTAAGCTTGCATTCTTGTAATTGGACTAGCTTGATTAGTTGCAACTCAGATTAGCTTTCCGGAAGGACGCTCCTGTGAAGTACAACTGGCTGTAGAGATGCAAATAAAATATACAGATTATGGTAAAGCTTGCTAGCAGGTGGCAAATTTTTCTAATTCTGGTGTTGCTTATAACAGGTATACTATGGTGCCAGCGTCTCTGTATCTTGGATTTAGAGCTTCCATAATATGGGTGGCAGAGGTAGGGGTGCTCTTTCATGTATAATTTTGTTTGCTTGCTTAGGATGCTTGGGGAATCACTATGCCCCAGCCTGGGGATGACACTATTCGTGTTCACAACTCAAACTGCATTATTCTGTTGTGGCACTTTTTCTGCTCACAACTTAAACAGCATTATCGTAGCCCCATGGATGGGGATGCATGTCCTCTAGGAGTGACGATTTCCATAATGCGAGTGGGGATTTTAACTTTGGTCTCCTTTGTGAGAGCGCTCTGTTTTAATTTTTAACCATTACACCCCACTCATGATATATAATCTATTTTAATTGCAACACAAAGTAAAAAATTAGATAATTGAGATAAAATATAATATTGTTAAGAATGATCATTACTCTCATTCTTTTTACAGGGAACATACCTTACTTCTGCTGCAAGGAGCCATGCAACTGAATGTAACCTTCCTGAAGGCACAGTTATTGGGAACTTCAATGGGGATTTTTTGGGGAGCATTTGCTAGTTCTCAGGTTTGTCTGAAACACGAATACTGCATGTGTGTATGTAAGAGAGATAGAGACATTCACAATCATTTTTGTAATTCATATAATCTAATTGCTTATGTTTTCTTTGTAGGTTATTGGTAACCTACTTTCACTTCTTCTGCTCAAGACTGGAATGGTGAGTGTTCTTATCTCATATCTATTGTTCTTATTTTTAGTAAGGTGGTCCATGCGTATTTATCTTTGTCTTGTTTCTTCAAGTGCACACATATCAGTTGTTTTAAAATCCTATGTTATACTTATCATTGCAGGGAGCCACAAGTAGCTCAGGCACTACATTGTTGTTTGCAGTATTTCTCGGAAGCATGACATTGGGAACCATTTTAGCATTATTAGTAAGTAAACAAAGCAGGTCAAAAGCAGGGCTTGGCATACACCATGAAAATTCTTCACAAGATTCTTTCGGAAATCTACTAAGGGCGACCTATGTTCCTCTACTTGACAAAAGGATGCTATTATTAATCCCCCTGCTTGCATACTCAGGCCTTGAACAAGCATTTGTATGGTACGTATCTGTTAGAATCTTCATGAATATTTGTTTCCCCTACAACAAATAATTGTCCATTATTGGAGCTTGTCATTTTACTGTCAACTTAGATTGATTACCATTTGCAGCTTTGTTCTTTTGCAATTTTAGGGCAGAGTTTACAAAGTTTGTAGTCGAACCTGCAATTGGCGTAGCAGGAGTTGGAGGTGCTATGGCCATTTTTGGAGCTGCTGATGCAATTGTAAGTGGGCCACGTTTACCCCACAAAAAAGTGGTTGCAAAAATATGTTGTACTTTTTTCAATATTTGAAACCCTTTGACAAAGGGCAAACATCATGCTCATTTTTATAGTATTTTCTGCATTTAACCTTCATCTATTTAAATTTCATTTTTGGGAAACATAATATGTTGCTATTAAGTATTAAGAGAAATGATTGACTTCCTTTGTTTTTCAACATTTAACGGGGGCATTTTCATTCAAGATCAGCTGTTTTAATTTCTAACTATGGTGGCTATTTTCTATCTTTTTTCATAGAATACCAAACAGAGTTCAAGCTGGGAAAAAGGGTTACACTCATGTCCTTGTAAACAGATTGAAACTTGGAGTCCTATATCTTATGTTTGTTTTTAATTTCCAAGTAACCTTATTTAATATATAGTTTAATAATCAGAGTTGTAAGAGATATTTTGTTTCGCTGAAAATTTTAAGAGGCCATAGAGGCAGGTTCTAGTAACTACTCTGATATTTAGTTATAGGAAACAAATTCCTTATTAGCACTGTGTTGGATGAAGAGTACTGAGCTCATACAACAGGAAAATTTGCATACATGTATATGGATCTAAATCATACTCCTTGCTTTATTTTCTTATATGTGTGTTTCTAAATCATTTAAATCTTAGTAGTCTGTTGCTAAATATGTGAACATAAAAGTGGGTACTTTGGTGAAGGGCACTATTTAGTCTGTTGGTAAAGAATCCATATCAAGAGATAGCATGAATACATAATATCAGGGTTTTGGGGCTACTCAATTCTTGAGCTCAAAACAAGATTGTTGCAGTCTTTAAGAAGTAAATATAAATTGTGAATGACAGTTTGTTTTCAGGCGTGGGGTGAGGAGTTTCAACTGCCTACCTGAAAGTTGTTTTTCCCAGCATGACACAACTTTCCCTTCATTTAACAAATAACTAACAGAACTGTTTTTTTTTTAAGTAAATCTACATCACCATTGGCCTTTTAAGGCTTTTTCATGGACCTGGCATTGTATTGAAATAATTTGGCAGCATATCAAAATCTGACAATATATTTTACAACTCGAATGTTACAATTGTAGCCATCCTGACATTGATTTGAAACCTAAGAAAGGTAATTCAAAAGAAAGGTTTCTTGCAAGGTGCTTAATCAAGAAAGGCACCAGGCTAATAATTGACTTGCATAATTACAGTGCACAATCAATCAAGAGTCTGTGGAGGTGTGGGACGAGGAGTTTCAACTACTTGAAAGTTGTTTTTCTTGGTGTGAGACAACTTTCCCTTCATTTAACACATAACTAACAGAATTATTTTTTTTTTAAAGTAAATCTACATCACCATTGGTCTTTTGAGGTTTTTTCATGGACCTAACATTATATTGAAATAATTTGGTGGCATATCAAAATATGACAATATATTTTACAACTGGAATGTTACAATTGTGGTCATCTTGACATTGATTTAAAACCTAAGAAAGGTAATTGTAATCAAAATAAGGATTTCTTGCAAGGTGCTTAATCAAGAAAGGCACCAGGCTGATAATTGACTTGCATAATTACAATTGCATCATCAGTCCACAATCAATCAAGAGTCTATGGAGGTGTGGGATGAGGAGCTTCAACTGCCTAAAAGTTGTTTTTCCTGGCGTGAGACAACTTTCCCTTCATTTAAAAAATAACTAACAAATTAATATAATGTCCCTCATTTTAAATAAGTTCTGGGCCGACATTGGTAAATAGTGTTTTTAAACACTAAACTAATAAATAAAAGGATTCCTTAATTGTGGCTGGGCCGACCTCATTTCAGGCGCTAGAAGTTAATTTGAAATTTAATTTTAATGTTTGTTCCTTGTGGCCGACACCCTTGGTGTTGGGCTTAGGCGATTAGTTTAAATTTGTGTCTTCTGTGTAGTTTTGGCATCACGAGTTTTGGAGATTGATCTCTTTCCAGACTACCGGTGAGGACGTAGTCTCTCACGCGTTGGAACCCAGGTTGATGCGTAGCTTTCAGCCTTGGGAAAATTCGTGTCTGCACTCTTTCGTCTATCATTCACTCATTCAAGCTTGCTTGTGGCTTTCAGAATCAAGACACTCAAAGATTGGACTTTGGATTGAACAATCATCAGGTGACATCGCCAGGCACCAAGGATAGTGGATAAGAGCTTATCGATCTGGCCGAGCCTCTGGCTTTGGCCAGTAATCATCCCGCTTCACCTCATTAGTCTATCATCCTCCGCGATTACTCTACAGGCAGCCTCATCACTCTAGAAGCGTCATCGTGGATCATTGAAGACTCCTTTTGTATTGGTCGGGAATTACAAGAAAGTCGCGAACTTAAGGAGACGTGAACACATACGCCACCACAGAGGAAACACGATATCCAAACCACCGGCATTTAAGTTTTTTGAGCGACATCATCAATCTGGCGAAGCTTGACATCACCTCACAGGCCGTCTACAACTAGCAATCCGTCAGAAAGGAGGTGCGAGTCATATACCGCGGTTGACTATCACAGGCAATTCAATCTTGTAAACCGTGAACTAGGTGTGCCTATGTTTGTATTATGAACTTTGATCAGGTCAAATTGAATAAACAATTTAATTGCTTGTAATCGCCATCCATCTATGATTATATTTGTTGTGACTCAAATTCTAAGTGATCTCCAATTCGAACTGTACTAGTTATTCAGTGGTTCTGAACATAATTTTATTGTTGTTGTTAAGTTACAATTTCCGGTGGAATTCCTATGTTATTGATTGAAATTTTCAGTCAGATAGGCTTGGATTATTACAGTGGCATCAGATCCATAAGGCCTGTCAACCTTTGGTTGTGTGCATATGAACCAAAGAGATATTCGGGCCCAAGAGAGAGAAAGGAAGAAGTCTGAAGCTGCTCAGAGTATAGGAGGCAGAGGTAAGGGGACAATGGGAGATCAAGACTAGAATAGTAAGCTAGACAATTTCATGAAGCAACAAGATCAGACTAATTAGGCATTGCTACAAGTGATACAATCCCTCACTACTGCAGTCAACAACATCAAATCAGGGACCAACAATGAGGAAGGAGGGCATTCAGAACGCTCAAGCGGGGAACATAGCAGAGCCTCAAATGGACACATCTATAAGTAGCCCCAGCCAAAATTCCTGCCAAAAGTTGATGGTCAACAAGAAGGAGATGAGCAACGCAACTACACAAGCATTGTACGCGAATACCTCGATTTGGATGAGAACGCGCAAGCTGCAATCTCTTTCGATCAATTTTACAACACTAGACGGAGTGATGAGAAGCAACATCATGGAAATAGGGATCTCCAACATAAGATCAACAAGTTGTCATTGCCAACCTTCGACGGGTCTGAGAAGATGAAAGCGCAATCATGGATACAAAAGTTGGACACATACTTCGCTCTCAGCCCCATGACCGAAGAAGAGGCTATCAAATTCACCATCCTACACTTGGAGGATTTAGCACACGAATGGTGGCACCATGGTATTGTGACCCAAGGATTTGGTCAAGTTAATTCATATGCAGACTTCACACAAAAGTTAGTGGAGAGGTTTGACAAGAAAGATCTAGAAGCATACATTTAGGAGCTAACCAGGTTGAAGCAAACAAGTACTATGGATGAATATGTTTCAGAGTTTCAAAAACTTGTTGTCATGGTATCTGACATATTGGATAAGAGGCTCACATTCTTCTTCATCAAAGGCCTATATGATTCTTTTCGTGGCTTGGTGAGGGCTTTGGAGCCAACAACATTGGAGGATTCCATTCAGAAGGCCTTAAATCTGGAAGAATCCACAAAGAAAGGGAAAACCACTATCAAGAATGCACCAGTAGGGCAGTCCAAGAAGCCTTTCATTAAGGAAAAACCGCCTCCCAAGGTCCCTCCAAGCATGTCAAGGAATGAATTATGCAAGAAGGGCTTGTGTTATTATTGCAATGAAAAGTGGAATAGTCAACACAGGTGCCAAGGGAGAGGAAAGGTTTATTACATTGAGGTGGTATCAAACGATAAAGTAGATACAGAGGATGGATCCAATGAAAAGGAAACGTTGGAGGAGCAGCAAGGAAAAGCAATAGAAGGAAGCCCAATAGGGAGCACCTTGGAAGCATTATCAAGAACACCTCAGTACCATTCCTTACGAGCTAGGGGAGTTCTTCGAGGGTAGAGAATAACCGTACTAATTTATAGTGGAGCTACACATAACTTCATCAACAGGAGAACATTGGTCAAATTGAGATTGGCAATAGAAGAGTTCGAAGAATTTGATGTTCTGGCAGCTAGATGAAATATCCTTCCTTGTACAAAACGAATTCAACAAATGGAGTTGATATTAGGTGGACATAAGATGAAGGAAGACTTCTATGTTGTTGATGTTGGTGATACTAGCATGGTCCTTGGAGTGAAATGGCTTCATTTGCTAGGGGAATACATAACTAACCATCAAACCATGGAGCTGAAGTTCAAACATGAAGGCAAGGAGGTTGTGCTCAAAGTCCTTTCTAGGAATGGGCCTATGATGGTTTCAACTAAAATAATGGAGTGATCTTTCTGCAAGGATCAGGTAGCATGGGCAGCAGAGTGCTTGATTACAGATACAAGCATATCTAAGGAAGAAAGAGCATTCCCAAGCGATATTCAGGCTATCTTGGATAAGAAATGCAAGGTGTTCGGTGAGATGCCAGTAGGATTTCCACCAGATAGAAGGTTTCAGTATGTGATAGAATTAGAGGAAGGAGCCAAACTAGTAATCACCACCCCTTATCGTCATCCACAAATATGCAAAGAGGAAATTGAGAAGGCCATTAAGGAGTTACTGGATATGGGGTTCATACGCCCAAGTTCAAGTCCTTTTGCTTCATCGGTGGTGCTGGTCAAGAAAAAGGATGGAACACTCAGGATGTGTATCGACTATAGAGCCCTCAACAAGAAGACAATCAAGAACCGCTATCCCATCCCTAGGATCTATGAATTGATAGATGAGCTACACATAGTAGTATACTTTTCCAAGATTGATTTGCATTCAAGATACCATCAGATTAGAGTCAGAGATGATGATGTTTAGAAGACAGCTTTCAGATGTCACTATGGGCATTATGAATTCTTAGTAATGCCATTTGGTTTAACCAATGCCCCCGCCACGTTCCAATCTTGCATGAATCAGGTATGTATTCTTTAGTTAAGGAAATTAGTATTGGTTTTCTTTGACGATATCCTGATTTATAGTAAGACATGGGAAGAACATTTAAAGCATATAGAGGAAGTGCTTGACATCCTTGAGAGAAACTCATTCTATGCCAAGATGTCAAAGTGTGAATTTGGAATGACTAAGATTTTGTGCTTGGGCCATAAAATCAGCACTCAAGGGGTAAGCGTGGATGAAGAGAAGATCAAGGCAATATAGGAGTGGGCTACCCCCAAGAATCTGATACAGTTGAGGGGATTTGTGGGTCTATGTAATTACTACAAGAGATTTGTGAAGGGGTTCTCACAAATTGCGGCACCATTAACCAATTTGACAAAGAAGGGAGCATTCTCATGGAACCCCATAGCACAGCTCAGGTGTTTGACAAACTCAAAGAGGTAATGAGCTAGTGCCCCATTCTGGCCATTCCAGATTTCTCATCTCCTTCTGTACTTGAGTGTGATGCTTCAGGCGATGGCATTGGAGCTGTGTTAATGCAAAATAAGCACCCTATTGCATATGAGAGTTGAAAGCTCACCAAACTAGAAAAGGTTTTTTCCATTTATGACAAGGAGATGTTGGCTATTATACAGGCCCTTACCAAATTCAAACAATACTTGGTCTGTGGGAAATTCGTGGTTAAGACAGATCATAACAGCGTAAAGTACTTTATAAATCAGCGAGATTTGAATGATAGATAGCAGAAATGGGTAAGTAAACTTCAAGCCTATGATTTTGATATTGAATATGTGAAAGGTAAGAACAATGTGGTAGTTGATGCTCTCTCTAGGAAGCCTTACCTTTATGCTATGACTAATATATATACTGATTGGAGTACTGACATTATAGCCGAATATGCTAAGGATGCATTCTCTAATGATATTTTGGAAGGAAAGACAAGTGATGACAGGTACAGGGTGGTTGAATAGCTCATCCTCTACAAAGATTGAATCTATCTTGTACCTCATTCAAAGGTTAAAGGTAGAATCATTAAAGCTTGCCATGATACCCTTCTCATAGGTGATCCTGAGTTCTACAAGACTTACAAGCAAGTGAGAGAGTGTTTTGCATGAAAAGGATTGAAGAGGGATATATTGCAGCATGTGAGGGAATGTTTAGTGTGCCAACAAAAAAAAATTGAAAATGCATTACCGGCGGGATTATTGCAGCCCCTGCCTATCCCAAATCAGAAATGGGAGAGCATTTCGATGGATTTCATCACAGGGCTTCCCAAGGTACAAGGTAAAGATTGTATTTATGTTGTGGTGGATAGACTCACTAAGTATGCCCATTTTTATGCCATTACTTCAGAATTTAAGGCTCCTCAAGTTGCAGATTTGTTCTTTAAAGAGGTGTTTAGGCTCCATGGTTTGCCTCAGAACATTGTGAGTGATCGAGATAGTAGATTTATCAATCTTTTATGGAAAGAGCTCTTTCACTTAGCACATATGGAGTTAACACCTAGCACTAGCTACCACCCCCAAACAGATGGACAAACCAAGATAGTGAACAAATGGATTGAGGGGTACTTGAGGAACTATGTGTCAGGCAACAATCAACTTGGGTAAAGTGGTTGCATCTTGGAGAATTTGTTATAATACCACACACCACATGTCCATTAGGATGACCCCCTTCAAAGCTCTCTATGGCTACGAAGCTACTTCCTTCATGGATCTCATTCTAGCAGACATTTGGGTGCCAAGTGCAAGGGACATGGTACAACAAAACATGGATATCATGAACTTGTTAAGAGAGAATTTTCAGCGTGCCCAAAACTAGTAGAAGTTGTATGCAGATCAGAGGCGAATTGAGAGGGTTTTTGAGGTCAATGACATGATGTATATAAGGTTGTAGCCCTACAAGCAATCAACCCTCAAGGGGAACGAAGCTGAGAAGCTGAAACCAAGGTTTTATGGACCATTCAAGATCACAATGAAGATAGGAGAGGTCGCGTATGAGTTGGAGTTACCCTCAGGGAGCAGAATTCATAATATTTTTCATGTGTCTTGTTTGAAGAAAGCGTTAGGACAGCAATTCACACCATCAATGGAATTCCAACCTCTTGATTATGAGGGAAAACTCATTCTCGAACCTAAGACAGTGTTGGATGTGAGGGAGAAAAACCTATGGAACAAGATTATTCCACAGTACCTAGTGAAGTGGAAGAATCTTCCCATTGAAGACACCACCTGGGAGGGAGTGGAGATCTTCGAGTACCCAAATTGGAGGTTGTTGGAGGACCAGCAACAATCTGAGGGAGGGAACTGTAATGTCCCTCATTTTAAATAAGTTTTGGGCTGACATTGGTAAATAGTGTTTTTAAACACTAAACTAATAAATAAAAGGATTCCTTAATTGTGGCTAGGCTAACCTCATTTGAGGTGCCATAAGTTAATTTGAAATTTGATCTTAATGTTTATTCCTTGTGGCTAACACCCTTGGTGTTGGGCTTAGGAGATTAGTTTAAATTTGTGTCTTCTGTGTAGTTTTGGCATCACGAGTTTTGGAGATTGATCTCTTTCCAGACTACTGGTGAGGACGTAGTCTCTCACGCGTTGGAACCCAGGTTGGTGCGTAGCTTCAGCCTTGGGAAAATTCATGTCTGCACTCTTTCATCTATCATTCACTCATTCAAGCTTGCTTGTGGCTTTTAGAATCAAGATACTCAAATACTGGACTTTGGATTGAACAATCATCGGGTGACATCGCCAAGCACCAGGGATAGTGGATAAGAGCATATCGATCTGGCCGAGCCCCTAGCTTTGGCCAGTAATCATCCCGCTTCACCTCATTAGTCTATCATCCTCCGTGATTACTCTACAGGAAGCCTCATCACTCTAGAAGCGTCATCGTGGATCATTGAAGACTCCTTTTGTATTGGTCAGGAATTACAAGAAAGTCACGAACTTAAGGAGACGTGAACACATACGCCACCACAGAGGAAACACGATATCCAAACCACCGACATTTAAGTTTTTTGAGCGTCATCATCAATCTAGCAAAGCTTGACATCACCTCACAGGCCGTCTACAACTAGCAATCTGTCAGAAAGGAGGTGCGAGTCATATACCGCGGTTGACTATCACAAGCAATTCAATCTTGTAAACTATGAACTAGGTGTGCCTATGTTTGTATTATGAACTTTGATCAGGTCAAATTGAATAAACAATTTAATTGCTTGTAATCGCCATCCATCTATGATTATATTTGTTGTGACTCAAATTCTAAGTGATCTGCAATTCGAATTGTACTAGTCATTCAGTGGTTTTGAACATAATTTTATTGTTGCTAATAAGGTACAATTTCTGGTGGAATTCCTATGTTATTGCTTGAAATTTTCAGTTAGATAGGCTTGGATTATTACAAAAAATTATTTTTTTTCAAGTAAATCTACATCACCATTGGCCTTTTGAGGCTTTTTCATGGACCTAGCATTGTATTGAAATAATTTGGTGCTATAGCAAAATATGGAAATATATTTTATACAATTGTGGTCATCTTGACATTGATTTGAAACCTAAGAAAGGTAATTGTAATCAAAATAGGGATTTCTTGTAAGGCACTTAATCCAGAAAGGTGTGAGGCTGATAATTGACTTGCATAATTACAATTACATCATCAGTGAACAATCAATCAGGAGTCTGTGGTAGAGGCCTTTGTGATCCACACACTACTATATTTTTCTCTATGAAAGTACTTAGAAAACACACCACATTAGTGTGTACAAAGTACAAGTGAGGAAACTCATCTTCAACAATTCAATTGCTATCAAAGAAGTTAAAGAAACCCTTAATCCAAGTTTCAGTAGAAATATAAAATTAACAATTTATAGACAAATAAATATGATAAATCAAAGATGAACACCTTCCATTGAGTTCAAAATATTGTACTCATGGGCCGCCTTTCACAAGCACCAAAAAGTTTTAGAAGGCTACTCGACACAGATGTCTCCATGTCCAAGATATCAACCACAACACACTCCCCACCGCATTGGACAAAATTGAGCAATGTAGAATCCTTATTTTATTGAGCCCTTGGAGATCATGTGTCCAACAGATCCAATAAAACTTGAAACCCAAAAACCTTTTGAAACCCCTATGCGCTCTCACTGCAGGCAGCAACCAACACAAGAATGGTGATGGCGTCCTCAATGAAGCCCATGGAGGCATTCATCGCCAGAGAAAACAACATGACCACCACACTAGTGGACACCATTTTGGGCCTATTCAAGGGGTGGAGTGCCAAATGAATGAGGGCTTTGAGATAGGGTTTCCCAACCAAATGAGGTCCAACAGGCCCTTCAGAACCACCAGTCAGTCCCCAAAGATGGGTCAGTAATTCTCCATCGCGCACAGGCTGAAAATCACCACAACCGAGTTTTTCTTAGCCTCCACGCTCTGCCCCAACTTAAGCACATGCACAATCACATCGACGGCTTCGTAGGTGGACATTATGGCCTCCTTGTTGGGATTCATTGAAACTATGACTAGTGATTTACCCAAAGATTTTGCACAAATTGTGTTATGTTGTCAATGATGTTCATGAGAAAAATGGGTGGAGTTTGTAGAATATTTTTTAAAATGAGACGAACTTTAGTTGCTTCTTCAATCTATTTACAGTAAATAAAAGAAAGTAGATCTAAAAAATCAGTGTTCTAGGGTTGTTAAGTTCAATTTGATTAGCCTCAACGAGATACCTTTTCATATTCTAGCGTGAAAATTTTGGCACCCTTTTTATTTTTTGGCATGAGAATTTTGGCGTGAGACAATTCTGATGGGTTGTGCCCACAATAAATAGCCTATCGGCTAATTATTAGACTAGCACTTGCACCAAAAGGGGTGCAAGGGTTATGCCAATAGAAAAGTATATGTAATTCAACATATTAAGGAGGCATATTCTATATAAATAGTATGTGCATTTATAAGTAACTTTGTTATTCATGACATCACATATTTTGAAATATAAAAGAAAAAGACAATGATGCATCCATGATTTATTATAGATTAAAAAATCTTTAAATGTCTTGAGTTGCAAATACCAAGCCTAAAATATTGCATCTAGTTTGGGGATTGGACTTTTTGTTGCAGTCTCTTCTCCAATAAGACAAGGGAGTTTTTCAAAACCAATGAAAATAAATTTGCATCAATACTCCTATCTGCTATCATAAAATGCATGGCCTACAACTTTGCAGACGTCTCTTTTTCTCCCTATGGCAATTGGACTCATTCTTGCTTGTGAAGGTGCAACATAGCAAGAAGATTCATATTATGATAATAATAATATGTTTTTGATAAAGGAAAAAATGGGTTTTATAGGGACCCAAAACCACCAAGTTTACAACAAAAGAAAGAGAAGGACAAAAAATTCTAGCGGAATAAATAGGTTGCAATAAAAGAAAAAACTAGATAAAGCAGCAGTCAACCAAAAAAGACCAGGAATGTCAATCAAAAAACTAGCCGAAACACAAGCCAAAAAACTAGCTACAACTAACCCAGAGTTTTCAAAATAGACTCAGTCTCTGCCTCTAAGTCTTACATATCCTGGACACCCTTCTTAAAAGTTTGAATCATCTGCAACGTGGGGGGTGCCTTCCTTTTCAGATTAGCCCTGGTTCTCTTTGAAATCCCAATGTCCTCTTCCTGGTTTTTATCTTTCGTCTCTTCCAAGTCAACAACTAAGGACCCCTGTTGAGCTTTATCCAATTTTTCAGTCATAGCGTTGATAATGATGGCATTATGTCTTGCCATCTTATTATTTTTATCAGCAATTATCTTCACAGTATTTTTCATTTTTTCCAAGTCTATTTCAATACTTATGTCCTTACCCGCATTGTCCTGGATCTCTTTACTAGAAATGTAATCTTTATGCTCTACATCCTTCTTTCTTAATGCTGAGACCTTAGCTCCCATTTCTTCCAATTTACTCTGGAGGGCCCAATTTTTTATTTTCAGGTCATTAATTTCATGAAAGACCCATTTTGACATTCTGAAATGGTATGCAACATTATTCCTAGTTATGCCCATAAAATCAGTAGAGGGTTCCCTATCAAGATTGAAGCAACTTTTAGCAAGGTCAAAGGCTCCAGGGGACTCAGTTCTAATATCTTTGTCCATCGACGGGACAACAAAGGATGAATTATTATTAGTGCCTGAATCCTCAGAATCAAGAGAATCTTCAGAATATGAAACAAGGTTTTTGACAGGTAGATTCTTTCCAGCGCCTTTGGTTTTAGGAGTAGAGCTTCCAGGCTTAGAAGTAGGGCAGGATTTGACAGACTGAAGATTATGGATTTTGGTTTTCTTACTAGTCTGGACAGAGGGCAGACTCAAGACCATCCTCACCGAACTCAGATTAGGTTTATTCCTTGAACAACTTGGTTCGGTATCATCCTCCTCGAACTCCAAAGAGGCATCCAAATTAGCAGGGGCCGACATATTTTGAAAATGTTCAAAAATTAACCTAATCAGACCAGTATGTAATATAGGATATCTTTTTGGGTTTTTCTTATGGTCTTCCAGACTCTTTCTTAAGGAATAGAGAAGATAGTACGGAAGAGAAACCCTGACCTTGTAGCGAAAATGATTGAGCAAGGCAAAATGATAGTCATAGGCCCTAGTGAAACGACCATCCAGGGTGATATACTCCACGATGACATGAAGAACTTTTCTCTAGAGAGTTTTAATGGTGTCAACCTCAAATTAACTATTTGAAACTTTCACCAATTTCAATTTTTCCTTGTCTTTCTTCAGAAATCTGATCACCGCTTTATCAAAGAAAATCCTATCCTGAAAAAATTTGTGTCCTCAGTGGACACACCAGTCACTTCAGCTATGAGATTTTCGTCAAGCTTAACTTTCCTGCCAAAGAGGGTTAATTCCCCATTGTCCCAATTCCTCTCAAAATGCTCTGTATCTTTCTGATTAGACCCATGGAGTTTTTCTAGAAAAGGGAGTAAACCCCCACTTTTAACTTTGTTCCACACTTTAGTGTTTCTAGTATGCATCTCAAAGTTGTCCAGCTCAACTCTTTTTCTATCTGCTCCCATTTTAGCAAGCATAGTAATGCAGACAGAGACTAAATCTTGACTTGAAATGGTCCTACCAAACTTGTGAGCCCACAAAGCATGCCGAGAAATCTTACAGGATAAGCTAATTAGCTCGGCCCCATGCAATATAATGATAGTGATGTACTTACCCCGTTCTATCATCATTAATGAGATGACATGCATCTTTCCCATATGATGCATCATAGTTTAATAAGGCTTGGACATTAACACCTAAATCACTGATTTTCAGCCAAGTGCACTGCCCTTTGCTTTTAACCCCTTCATTCGCAAAAAAGTCCGCCACAACATTGGCTTCTCTATAGGCATGGGAAACCTTTATATTATCAAACTTAGCTAAGGTCAAAATAGCATCATCAATCCAAGACTTTATGGTCCACAAGGGGGGGACCTACCTAAAAGACATTCAATAATATTTTTTGAGTCCCCTTCAAGCCAAAGGTTTTTAAAATTCAGACTATGGGCCAAATTTATAACATGAAAAGCTTCAACAGCCTCAGCTAAGTGATTGGTTTGAGAAACAAGGGGTGTGGCAATCCCACAGAGAAAATTGCCAAAAGAATCCCTTATAACTCTGCCACATCCTATCGCCTCGAGATTACCTTTAGCCACCCCATCAAAGTTGGCTTTGATCCAACCGTTAGGCAGAAAGGTCTAGAAGACACCCTCCATATCCTTCTTAGCATGTTTAGGAGCACAGGAAATATCAAAACTAATATTCCATTCTTTAGCCATCATAAGATCATAGGAAGAACAAGCCACTTTCTCGGTGTTACAAACCTTCTAGGGGATATCATTGAAATTTTATTTCATTAATCTAATCTTATTTTATCAAACACAATGACCACTGAAGATTTTTTATCTCTGTAAATTCTATTGTTTCGTTCTTTCCATAGACCCCAAGCAGCATGAGGGAAGGAAAAATCCCATAGTTTCTGAAGTGCTAGATTGTGAGTAGGGGCTTTCCATTGGATGAAGAAGTCTTCAATAGACAAGGGGAACACCCAAGATAATTGCCAATAACAAAGGAAATTTTCCCAAATCGAGGTAGCAAAATGACAATGAAGAAACAAATGACAGACTGACTCTGCTTCCATCTTGCAGAGATAACATCTATTGGGTATTTGAAAGCCTCACTTACAAAGATTATCAACCGTGAGCACTTTGTTTTGAAGTAGGATCCAGAAGAAGATGTTGACTCTAGGTACCAAGTGTTTGAACCAAGCATTCAACCAGAAGGGAGGAGGAACCTGGGCAGAAGATAGCCTAGCAAAAGCTGACGAAATAGAATAGTTGCCTGAGGGTTCATCTTTCCAAACAAGATGATCTTTCGTTTGATCATGGCAAAGTCTGACTGCTAGCAAGGATGAATGAACAGGAGCAAGAGCCTAACTAACAAGACACAAATCCACCCATTTTCCATTCATCCAGTAATCTTGAACATACAAACCAAATAGAGCTTTACAAATCTTAGCCCACCCGTGAAAAGGTTCAATTTTGATAAGGGGCTCATTAAACAACCATCTGTCCTCCTAGAATCTTGTTTGGTTTCCACTCCTGATTTTCCAACACACTCTTGTTTCAACAAATTTTCTACCAGTAATCAGGTTATTCCAGCAGGTTGAGCCTCTGGGTAGAAGATGGAAATCCATCATGATTATAAGATATATGTTATTCTCCAAATATTTGCTTGTCAAGATATCTGTCCATTCCCCCGAAGACGAAAATAGTCTCCAATTTTTTTTAGCAAGAAGAATCTTGTTAACCATTTTTATTTTTCTAAGACCTAAACCACCAGCCTTTTTAGGTATACACACCAGATCCCACCCTATTAAAGGCAACCTTTTTCTTTCAACACCCGACCAAAGAAATCTTTTTTGAATCTTTTCAATGGCATCTGCAAACTTGGCAGAGATTTTAAAGAGGCTTAAAGCATAAATCGACAGATTTTGAAGAGTAGCTTTGAGGAGCTATGATTTACCTGCTTGACTTGGAAAAGCTCCTTTCCATCCAGCAAGCTTCTTACTAAACCTCTCAACCAACGAAATCCAAAAGGACTCTGGGGGTTTAAGGCTTAAAGGTAAACCTAGATAGGTGGCAGGTAAAGACTCCACCCTACAACCTAGGATTCTAGCAATTTTTTTTTTAGGTGTTCAGGAGTATTAAAGAAGAAGAGAGAGCTTTTTTATTTATTAATCAATTGGCCGGATGCCCTCCCATACACATCCAATAGAGATTTCAAATTATTTCCCTCTGAAACAGTAGATTTTCCCAAGAGAATGGTATCATCCACAAACTGTTGATGAGAACAGATCAAATTGCTAGAGGATGGTTTAAGACCAACAAGGGATCTTTGATCTATTAGCCTTTTCAAATTTCTTCCAAGACTTTCAACCATAATAGTAAATAAAATAGGAGATATAGGATCTCCTTGTCTTAGACCTCTGGAGCTTTGAAAGAAAATCGAGGGAGATCCATTAACCATAACAGAGATAGAAGCAATAGACACAAGCTGCTCGACCAACTGAAGAACCCTGTTGCTGAACCCAAATGCCTTTAAAATTTTAAACAAGAATTTTCAGTCAACTCTATCATAGGCTTTTGAAATATCAAGCTTTAAAAGGAAACCTTTAGTCTTTGATTCAACTAGGGAATGGATATTCTCATGCACAATAACTATAGAATCAAGGATTTGTCTGCCAGGGACAAATCC
Organism: Sequoia sempervirens; assembly: GCA_007258455.2. Lineage (NCBI taxonomy): Eukaryota > Viridiplantae > Streptophyta > Pinopsida > Cupressales > Cupressaceae > Sequoia > Sequoia sempervirens. Next base: position 110,582 of record VDFB02258673.1, on the reverse strand, counting down.
ATTCTGTTGAGGTGAAATCAGAGTTAGCAAAAGAATTAAAAGTCTAGAAGTGAAAACCTTCGAGATGATTTTATAGATAGAGTTACAAAGGCTGATGGGTCTGAAAGTGTAAAAATCCACCACTCCAAGCTTCTTAGGAATAAGAACAAAAAAAGTTGCATTCAACTCTTTTAGGAGACTTCTGGATCCAAAAAATTATTTTATAGCATTCTTCACATCCTCTCCAACAATCTCACAAAACCATTGAAAGAAGAACATAGGGAACCCATCGGGACCTGAAGGTTTACTCCCTTCAAAGGAAAAACTAGCCTTCCTAACTTCCTCACTAAAGGGAATAGTAGTCAACATAGAGTTATCTTCCTGATTAATCACATTAGGTATAGCCTCTATCAAATGATCCTGATCATTTTGGTTATGATAATAATAATATGTTAACTATGATTAAATATTATTATTCATCTCTATATTTTTCACTCACTAATTTAGGCTTTAAAAAACATCTACTATTAAGACAAATTTTATATTGTCCACATAAGGATTGTGAATGGATAGCACAATCTATAATTTTGATGTTGACAACAAATGATGAAGATCAGAGAGCAACCTCACTTTAGCTCTTTCTTTTTTATATATTCCTACCTATAGTGGCTATGGTTGTTTCTCTAAACCAAACAAAAAGTGTAAAGAGGATAGTAGATGACCCCAAGTGATCCTAATTTGAGTTATACTTGCAATATATCAAAAGGAAAATTACCGAAAATTGATTGTAAGACCAATATAAACAACCAAGAAAACATACTTAAGGACCAAGAATTATTAAAAACCTTTACTGAAAGAATTTTAATAAACGTCATCAAATATTTCTCAACTAAACAAATATATCAATAAGATACAAACAATCACCCCAAAACTACTATATATTTCCCTTAATCATGTAGCATTGAAACTATTCACAATTATAATAGTCCTTTGAAGCTCCTACCAAGGAGCTGCTACAAATTCTTATATGAAATGAAAATTATTGCTTAATATATTTAATATATTTAAAAGGATGATCAAATTGTAAGAAGATGAGGGAATTTTATCTCTTTCACAAGTAAATCTTAACAATTGGCAGGTGTTAAGCCAAATTCCATAAACTTTTCCAGCATCCTCCCTGCCAATGATAAAGTGGGTGCTTTGGAACAGGGCATGGACATCCATCAAAGAAAAATTGAAATGGTATTTTTCTCAAATTTTATAGTTGGGAATGCTCTGGTATAAACTATGTAGTCACGAGGTGAACAATTGGTTGTGCTGCCCTATAGGTATTCCTTTAAACATAGAGTCTAGAGGAAGGAGGGAGGAAGCTTCCTTGCACGGTACTCAGTAGATTGGTTTTTTTCTATTTCATTAATACAATTCTTCACATTGGATCAACTAATTGAGCAACTAATTGTCTCAATGGGGCCTGAAATTTTTAACAATAGATGGGAAGTTTTAGTAGTGTGCATATGGATAGAATGTTGTACATGGGCGTCATACAGCTTTAACCTTTATTCCTAGACCATCAAGACCTACTTTGGCTACAACCAATAGCAACTAGACACCATCTCTATTTTCAAAGACACAGGGGAGTGTTTGGGCATCATCTCGAGCCTTCTCTACAATCACTATCCTCCATGGCTCATCCTACTTGTGGAAGACCTCCTCAACCCATCATCTATAAGATTTATGTGATAAGAAAAATTAAACATTTCTTTTTGTTTTCCCATCATTCTATTTTATTCCCTCCATTATTACAAGTTGTGCTGGCAGATTTACACCCCAAGCAAACATAAGTACTTTTGAAAATGCAAACATAAAGAAGATTGTAGAAATATGCCCATGGTTATACAAAATTCAAGCACTGATAGTAACAATCGAAGCATTGATTTTGGAAAATGATTGCAAGCTGTGAAACCATCTTCTTTAAAGGGACAAAAATTCAAAATCCTACACTGCTTGGTATTGTAAAGTTCCCCCCAGAATGAAGTGATAAAAGTTCAAGACATATACTGAAAAGAAGTGGTAGAAAAGACCAATTTTCTTCTGATGTTGATGATAATGTTAGCATGTATTCTAATGGGAGCTCTACTATGACTAGATCTCGTAGAAAATCAGGCAATTTTTTTATTTATTTTGATCTTAGTTATACTTTTGGTTACTCTATGGCCAATGGTAAGAAAAATGGAGTAGATCAAGACAAGACTATGCAGAAACCCTAGGGAACACCACATACTAACATTTGCAATATTTGTGATAAACCAAACATTTAACAAAACAATTAAACCAAACATTTTTTAAGCAAGAAAAGTGGACAAGAGTCACAAAATGGGAGCAATAATGGGATAAGAATAATATCTTGTACAGTTAATTCAAACCCATGTTTATTTAGCTTATTTGTAATGAACAAATTAACTTACCTGGATCAATGTCATCTATGTTAGGTGAGTTGAGCAAAGCAACACGCGGTTGTAAATCAAGATAGAAGATATCAACTTACATCACTTGTGAATAACCCCTATCATACACAGCTAAATGTATATAGATTCCTCAAAGTGAATACAATCTTAAGATTTGACGCAGCTTGAGCTTAAGAAAGCTAATTTATAGGGGTATCCCAACCAACGTAGGCTTGGAGTTGCTGCTTTAATCTATTTCACAGAGGGAAGCAAAATGAATGTTAGATGCAAAGCTCAGTGCCTCATTAAGATCATATTGACATAGAAGAGAAAAAGCAGACCCCATCAGAAATGAGAGTAAAGTACAACAAGGCCATTTCCCACATCTCACAAAATTTTGCATGGATATGACTGCACATACAACTCCCTTCTAGCATCCCTATTATCAGTGCGAATCAAGAAGCTCTAATATGCACTCGACCGAATTCAGTTAGGGATCGATGTAGCTAACTCCTCCGACCCACCCCGCTTAGTAAACGAAAGTGGCTCTGAAAATATCAAGGTTTTAGGGCTAGGTAGACAATATTTCACACATAACTAAAATCATATTTGGAGATGGCAATAAACAACGACAGAAGTACCTTTACCTTTTAGAAAACAACTTCGACAAATTGTTTTAGGGGAGTGGTTACGAGCGTGAGATAGGTTTTGTCTCAAAGTTTCCACAATATATATAGCCTATCGGCTAATAATAATTATGATGTCAAAACAATTTGAATTAGATTTGGTTGACTAAATAATTTTTTTCAATTTTAAAATATTATATAATATATTTTACATAATTTTTAAATACAAAATTGTATTTATTAAAATAATAAATTTAATTATTCTTAAATTAATACATATGTGTGTGTGTGTGTGAATGTTTGATCTAGACCTACATAAACATGAGTAAACAACACAATGTTAGTCCATAAACAAGTCTAAAACAATCATTCCCCATAAGATCCATTCAAATGAAATGAACAAGAAATAGGAAAAGAATTCAAATGAAAACTATCAAATCTTATTCAAAACAATCAAACCACTATCGGGCCATGGGGGAATTGGTGTAAATTTGATGTGGAAATTGGCCCTTTCCCAACTCCTTTGCAAGCTTGATGATCTTTGATGAAGATGTGATCCACTTTGGTTGAATTCCTTCCCTAGCTATGAACTTGATAAAATTGATGAAAATGGTGATGCTTGAAGATGAATTTGAGCATAATAAGTTTTCTCAAATTGTGGATGATAGAAATGAAGGATGAGCTCTCTATTTATAGAAAGAAAGAGTTGAAGATTGAAAGATAGGATGAATGTGGGACTAAAAGATAAACCAATGATATGATGCTACTTGTCAACATGTGAGAGGATGAAGGTTGAGCACATTTTGATCAATGTGCAAATTTGAAATTTGAATTTGAAGAAGTGACATGTTTAGGGGGGATGAAAGAGGAGTTAAATGCCACTTGGCTCAATGCACAAGGGCATGTAAGAGATTTTAAATGCTTTGTTGGATGTACATGTCTATTTGGGGGGAGATTTCAAATTTGAAGAATATTTCCACTTGGATGTCTTTTTTGAATGAAAATAGATGATTTATAAATCAATTAAATTGATTTTCATGTGCAAGTTTCAAAATCTAGAGGATTTGAGTGATTAGGATTAACATTAATCATGATTTGATTAATTTAAATGATGTTAGTTGATTTGACCATTTTGACTTAGATTTTAGGATTTAAATAACTCAAAATGAGAAGAGAATGATTTATACTTAGTTAAATAAATATTTTTGATTTATTTAACCAAAGGGGGTGATGTTAGATTAAATTAGATAAATGTTTGATTTATTTAATTTAATTAGATGAACTTTAGAGATTTAATCAAATAATATGGATTATTTAATTAAACAAAGATAGGAAGATGAAATGACCTAGCTAATTACATAGAGATAATGATTTAATTAAATTGAGGGATTTATTTAATTAAAAGGGAAATTATGATGACTTTAATCAAATAAGGTTATTGATTAAATGGTTAGACAAGGGATAATTGAGGATGAAGCAATGTTAGTACATTTTAGGTGTCTACAATATATATTATATTATATTTTAATTTTAATAAATATTATAAGGTGCATTCATAGTTGATGATTACGTGGTGGTGTTGTTGTTGTGGTCATCAAGATTCAAGTCTTTATTGAGCCATTGTGATTGTGGGTCTTGTATCATCATTAATTCAATGTGATAAATATTAATAGAATTATTATTTTTTCATTATTTATATCTTTTCATTTTTTATACTTTTATTTAAAAAATTAATTTAATCATTTATTTAAGATTTATAGCAATGATCCTTTTTTTTATTGTTTTTAAAACTTATTTTATATGATAAATAGAAAAAAAAAATTGTTATGTTAAATAGTTTTATTTGTAGATGATTCATGTTGATAAAAGCAAATAGAATTGTTATTTACTATTATTTTCATTCTACATATCTTTTAATTTTTAATAATTTTATTTAAAAAATTACTTTAGTTAATTATTTAAGATTTATAACAACAATTTATATTTTGTTATTGTTCTAAAACTTTTTTTATATGGTAAATATAAAAAAAAAAATTATTATGTTAAAAGAGTTTTATTTTAAATAAATAATGTTTATTTTGAATTCATTTTATGTAGGTGCTATAAATTATTAAGAATAAGAATGAATTGATTATGTATTTTTCTTATTAAGAATTTTAAACTTTAATTTAAAATTAAATTAAATTTAGATAATTAGTCTACTATAAATACTATAGTATTATAAACTTAAATCTATTATATAATTTTCATTTTACATTTATTTTTAAAAATTAAGAGTTTAATTTAAAACAAAAGAAATAATTTTGAAACATTATGTACTATGTGTATTATCTTATTCAAACCTATATAATTATGAAATCTATGTAGAATCAATAATTTAACTTACTATCATATTTATAAAACTCTGAATAAATGTTATATTTTGTGAATTATTTAGTATTAAAAAAATTAGCTAATTATTTTTCCTATATATACTATTATCAAAGTGTTTTAATTTATGTTACAATTTACTGAAATACAACTCATAATTTTAAATAAATCTTCATTAAATCATATTTCATAACCACTAACTTGTATTTCTACTAACCATAATAATTGCTTAACGTTGATATGTAAATAATACTCAAAAAATTAATAAATTAAAATTTAATTTATATTGAAAATGAAGATTTTATATTTTTCTTCTACACTTCTTTCATATTAATATTTAAAAGTTAGATTTAAAATAAAAGAATAATATAATATTATATATAAATTATTAAAGTGGAGGATGGAATATGTAAATTGTTTTCTAATAGATAGTGTCTCATTGTAATTGAAACTCATTATCATAAATTATTTTTTCTTTTTTGATTTATCTAAAATTTTAAATGTACATTTAATTATAATTATTAATTAATTGAAATTCACAATATAATATAATTTTAAATTTTAATTAATGAATTATTGCAATCAAATACATATTTAAAATATCACACAATACCTTTTAAAAATAAATAATTATCTACTTTAATTAACAAAATTAACTTTTAAGAATAATCATCAAGTCACGAGCTTGTATAATCTCACATTTAAAATGATGCAATATGAACTAAGTGCTAAGTGATGTGACACCTCTAAAAAAGACAAACTTTGTGCCATATTTAAAACATTTCCATCATTAAGTTTATTCTAGTAGATTTGTATTCATACTAAATCTAGAATGAAATCGAGAAAGACACACTTTGGTGCAAAGATGAATTCATACTTTGCATCCGTAGAAATAGATGAAGCCCACTGTGGGATCTACAAAATGTTAAGCCTTAATAAGAATAAGTCAAGCAAAACACAACAAATCTAATATCCTTATGAAATATTACATTATGTTAAATATGCTAAATGAGAAATTAAAACAATAAGAAAAGTTAAATAAGCATATAAACAACATGAATCCAAATTTATCTCATAGTGGATTGGTGCTTCTATGGAAAGAAGTCATTTCCCAAACCTTGATAAGCTTTTGATATGTTGATGACCAAGATGATGAGTTGTGGAGGACAAAATTAGCTCTCCATTGAAGAGAGTAATTTTGCATGAGAATTGTGGATGATTTGTTGAAAAATGAAGCTTCCATTTATATACTCTCAAGTTGAAAGAGTGCTCAAAAGAAAGTAATGTGGGATAATGTTTTAGCCAATGAGATGGAGCCACTTGTCACCTTGTGAGTTGTTGAGGAATGTGCAAGTTTTGGTCAATCTGTCAATAAATGAGATTGATCGACCTTTTTCAAATTCAAATTTGGCTTGTTGGAGGGAGAAAAAGTGACTTTAATGCCAAGTGGGGGGACATGTAAAATGGAAGTTATTGCTATGTTGGAAGGGACAAGTCAACTTGCTTTCAAATTCAAACTTGAAGAATATTCTCAAAAGATGCTTTGTTGAGGGAAAATGATGATTTTAATAAATGAATTAAAATGCTTTAATGGTGCAAGTGGGAAAAGCTAGAAGATGTGATGGGTGATTAGATTAGATTGATTAAGGTTAGATTAGTTAAGATGATGTTAGATGTTTTTGAGCCATTTGACTTAAATACTTTGATTTATTTAAATCAAAAGGAATGGAATATAGATTTGGGATTTAATTAAATAAAGTTTGGTTTATTTAATTAAAAGGGTGATGTGAGACTTAAATTAAATAAAGTTGATTTATTTAATTTAAATGGATAACCTTAGGAGACTGAATTTAATGAATTTGATTTACATGAATGGATAAATGTGACTTTGATTTATTTGATGATTGAATGAATATGAATTAATTAAGTGTACGATTCTAATTTTGCATGTCTACACCCACAACGCTACTACAAATATGTACCTCATGACTGCCTCACAGGTAGCTTGCTGTGCAAAAGTTATAATATGCTCACAATGGTGAACAGTCATGAAACAAACAATTCTTCTGAAAATAGCATAGTACAGGGAAGGAAAATGCATTGGGTAGTAGTGGCGTTGTGTGTAATTCCAAGTGTGGGGGGAAGATCAGCTGGGTCATTCTTGGGTAGATATTATTTCCATGAAGGAGGTCACAGCTATTGGCTCTGAACACTTTTGACGTCTGTGAGTTCTCCATTGTTAATTCTCCCGCTGCTTTTCAATGGACCAACAAAGTATTCCTCTTTTCCTACCCGCTCTCTCAAAATAAAGTATCTGAGCATCTGTACAGAACTGGGCGTTTTGGTGGCGGCCAATAATTTTCTCTACTCACTGGGCTTTTACTACCTGCCCGTCTCCACCTTCGCCCTTCTCTACGTGACGCAGCTGGCCTTTACAGCGGTATTCTGAATCCTAATAGTGAAGCAGAGGATAAGCCATTACATTATAAATTCTTTCGTACTAATTATCTTAGGAGCAGTTTTACTGGGCATCCAAGCCAAGGGCGAAAGGCCTCAAGGAGTTAAAAACGGGGAATATAAATGGGGAATTGTTTCCACCATTTTAGGATCCGCATTGTATGGTTTTATTCACCCCTTATTACAATTTGTTTTCAACAAGGTATTTACATTATTGATTTTGATAAATAATTGTTTTATTTGTATTAGCAAAAAATTATTTTGAGTGTTCATTTGTTTGATGTTTAAGAATAGATAGAGAAGAGCAGCTTTGCGATGGTGGTGGAAACGCAGGCGTTGATTTGCATGGTGGCGAGCGGCGTTGTGGTGGTGGGATTGATGTGCAGTGGTGACTTTAAACACATAAGTAAAGAAGCACACCGTTTCCGGGCAGGACAGATGGGGTATCTTCTTACTCTGTTGTGGTCTGCCATAAGCTGGCAAATGTGTGTGGTGGGAACTTACGGACTGGTTTGCATGGTGTCTTCCTTGTTTTCCATGGTGGTCAGCACTTTAACGTTGCCAGTTATTCCAGTTTTAGCTCTGTTTGTCTTCGGCGACAAAATAAATTTGTTGAAGGTGATCGGAATGCTGTTAGGGATTTGGGGATTTGTTTCCTATGCTTATGGGGGATACCAAGAGTTGAAAAGGCTGAGCAACTTCCATTGCTGGCCTCCCCAGTATAGCATGGGAGGCGCTTTCAATGAAGACAGTGGCGAAGGCGCTCTTTATATAAAGGACAATTCCTGGGTGGAATTATTTAATCTATATACACGTTTGAAGCATTCTTTTAAGAATTGCCTAAGGTGGCTCAAATAATTCTTCTACGCGACGGTGTACATGCGCTCCAAGCTCTGGGGAATGACTCTGCACCTTTGCATGGCTTTCTCTATTGTTGGTCGTACGTCAGCCAACACGCGGTAAGAGAAAGTTTCTAAATTTAAAATCCGCCAGGTTTATCCTAATATTTCAAAAGCATATTAACATATTACAAGGGATCTAAAACCCATGGAGAAGGAAAATGTTCTTACCTAAAAATAAATAAAAATTCGATCAAGTAAAATGTGTGCAATTTCTAATTGTTTATCAAAATGTTTTAAGAATATATGCAGTTATTATCTAAGAGAGGAAAAGTTACACTAATAGAAGAAAACTGAATATATTATTATATTGCATATGTTGTTTAGGAAACAATTAAAGTATATAAATAATGTAGTTGGTACAATGTAATTGTTAACATCATCCCCTTATTGCCATTGTAGCTACATCTCTTGGCATAATTAAAGCATAGAGAGTGCACTTAGTGTATTGACTAGTTTGGGCATAAAGAGTGGATTAAATGTAATGACTAGTTTGGACTAATGTTAGTGCAAAGAGATATTTGTGACTGCGAAATACATAAAATCAAAATTTTTGACTATTTCTTTGATTTTGTTGACTAGATCATATATACCTTTTGCAACAATGACTAACTTAACTAATCCAAAATGCTAGCAATTTATTTCTTGAGCTCCTTTTCATCATGCAAAATAATTGCAATATTGACAACTTAAAAAATAAAGTTATATAAAGAATCACAATTGCAATTCCAAGAGGTATGATGTTGTTATACAATAGTGTTGAACTAACAACTGACAAAAAAGGAGGATAGATTGTCAAAATATTTTACAAGAATTTTAGGATAAATCAATTATGTTAAAAAAATACATGATACTTTTGATGCTATGAAATTATGAAATTACAATATTCTCAATATTATTTTTTACTATGATTTTAAAAGTAAAATAATTTATTCTATAATGTTTTTGTGTTCAATATAAATTATATTGTGTTAGAAATTTTGTATCTATATGCAAACAATAGACACACTAAATATAACATATATTTGATTTGAACTCTTTTAATTTTCAAGCCAATTCACTCATATTAAGAATGCATACCATAAATAGGCTATTTTAGACTATGGTTTGTGGGTTTGGGACTCTCATCCCCTCTCCATTAGACCTTGGGTTCTTTCTTTTAATCCTTTGAATAAACCCTTACATGTTATGTCTGTTTGGGTAAGATTGCCTTATCTTCCCTTACAGTTTTCGTGCCCCTCTGCTTATAAGGGCATTGGTAATACTCTTGGTAGATTCTTGAGAGTGGATAAGGCTTCCAAGAATTTTACTCACACCTCCTTTACTAGGATCTTGGTGGAGGTTGATCTTTTGAAGGCTCTACCTAGTGAGGTAGTTTTGCAGGTTAATGATTGGTCATGGTCTCAAATGATGGATTATGAGGGTCTTCCTTTTTGCTGCAGACATTGTTTTGTTGTTGTTCACTTGGCCTGTCACTGTTCTCATGGCTCTCACCCTGTTTCATCTTCTACCTGGTGGAAGAACTCACTCTATGAGCACTTAACAATGTGCCCTATTGTTGATTCTGCTTCTTTTGATGAAGATTCAAGGCCTCCTCCTTCAATGAGGAAAAATAATATTGATATGGTGGTTGCTACTCCTCCTATGGATGCTCATGTTGCCCCTACAAACCCTCCTATGCAAGTTCTTTCTTCTCCACATGATTCAGTTGTGGTGGTTGTTGCTCCTCTTATAGATATTTTTGTGCAATCTCTGGTTATGGTTGTTTATAATGTTGTTTGTACTACTCCTCCTAAGGCCCCTATTTTGGAGAATGTTATTGTAAATCCTATTGTTTCGGTCTTGGTTTTGGATGCTTCACCTAAAGTATCAGTTGTTCCTCTTGTATTCTACTCTGGAGGGGAGTCTTCCCCTTCTAATCAAAATTTCTCAATTTCAATTTCTAATTCATCTTGGACAATGATTCACAGAAATAAGAAACATTCTTCTAAGAAGGTTATGGTTTATTTAACTCCCCCTTTGAGGCTTTGCTTAGTTCAAGCTCTATTTCTTGAATAATTTCATGTTGTATGTTGTTTTTGACTAGTCTTTTGCTGGTAGCTATTTTTGACTAGTCTTTTACTGGTAGTTTTTTTGTCTTGTTTCTCTTTGATTGGTTGTGTTGGGCCAATCTTTTTTCTTGAGTTGTTTGGCTTTATTTTTTATTTTGTAAGGGGTCAGGGCCTTACCCTTCTTATCTAATCAAAACATCTTGCTTACAATATTTAGAGATCATATTTAGTATATTTTTTTATGGAAATTTTTTTTTTTTATTTTTCTTCTTTATTTTGGGTTCATTTTGTTTGGATCATCTTTCAGTGATTATTGTAAGTGCTATGTTTAGTATAAATATTTTTAATTAATTTGAATTTAATTGATTTTTATGTGCACATTGTAAGCATGCAAGTTTTAAAGTAAAATAAGGGTGGGGACCTGGTTCAATTGGTTAAAGCATCATGTTGCAAGAAAAAGGTCATGAGCTCTAGTCTCCCCCCTTCTCCTGATAGCAAAGGGTGTGGGCAAAAAAAATTACTTGATTCCTATAGTCCAAAAAAAACTATTAAATTTATTTTAAAAATAAATAAAATTTAAAATATATCATTTCTATAACAAATACATGCACATATGGATTTGTGATTGTTAAACAAACTTAAGGATGCATAAATATAGAAAGAAAAACAATACTTTTCCCTTGATCAAGATAGAAGTCAACATTGATTGATTTTTATGATGATAATGATAATGTTGTTGATCTTAGAATGATATTTATTAAGAAAAACATGAGGATTGGGAATTATATATCTTGGTAATGATGTTTGGTTACTTTAATATGGTTTTGTTTTTTTCAAGACAAGGGATGAAGCTTATGGATGTCTTTAAGATATATTATGTTGGGTTGCATGGCTATATTTAGCAATATTACTATATGATATTGCTTATATTGTGTGTCTATAATTAAGAGCTATGGCTTGATGGACTAGACACATGGATAGGATTTGGAGGTAATTAGCCACATCAATTGGATACTAGGTAGGGGATCCCAATCTTTAAGTTTTTATCTAGAAAGTAGGATTATGGATCTTGTGTTTGACTCAAATGTTATTGGTTTTCTAATAACCTGATCATGTTCTAGCAAAAATCACTAATTTTCCAACTTTTTATCCCCCAATTTGATGCACTTTTCCATGTCTAGGTTGAGTTTGGTGCATCAAGTCATGTCAAAATTTACAAGAACTAAGAAAATATTTTGTAAGAATGATTGAGGTTATTCATGTAAGGTGTAGTTGTAACTAAACTTCTTCATGGAAAATTATAACAATTTAGGTGACCCTTTGAGCCCAACTACAAGTTTTATCTTGCCATATTTGGTAGCCTAATGTAGCAATGGGGTTGATTAATGTATGGAAACAATATAATGCATTGTAAGATCTCTTGTGATGGTCTCTTCTTGTTTAATTTAGGTATGCAAGTCTTGTTTTATTCTTGGCTTTTTAGTATTCTCTTTGTATTCTTCCAATCTTTGAACTAGTTTCTCAATGAGTGGGAATTAATATAATTGGTAAGAGGCAAAACATATTTTAATATAATACTTCTCTCTTGGTAGTGTAAGAGTAGTTTAGCTTATGTAGTATCAAATTACTAAGTTGATTAAGGGTCATGATTCTCTCTCTATCTCTCTCATATGTGTAAGCGCTGCTAAATGAATTCACTTGTAGGGGTATAAAAAAATTGTATCTACTTATTGGAGGTATTATAGGTCCATTTGTAGCTAGTTCTTACATGAATTTATTGATAATGTAATGAATTCATAGCATCTTGAGTATGGATGTTAAGTCCTTATGTTTGTTCTTCATTTAGCTTTAATTATCTTGCTAATAAGACCTCAAGGAACACCCACCTTTGTCTAGTAGAACCTAAATAAGGAGGCACTACTCTTCCTCATCTGATCATAATTATTAGTTCAATGTCTTAAGTTAACATTGCTTAATCTTAGGAGTTGAGTTTTTCCAAAGGGGGTTTCAAGAGCCCACAACTTTGGGGTTCAAAAATAACTAAGTTCATTTGAAATATATGTTGAATAGAATTGGTATCACAATATAAATATATATTAATAATTAGAAATTGCATTGATTCCAATTATAGTAGAATGCTTTCAAGATATGTGTAATGTATAAGACCTGGTGAATGGTGGTATAAAATTTTGATAATGTTTCTTAATTAAGAAAAATGTAGTGTTCCTAACTTCTTATCAAGTCAAGGATATGAAGGGCAAGGGAACATAACCATAATATTCAAAACTAAGGAAAATATGATTATGCATGTGCAAAACTTAGTGTGTTGGGACATGCAATTGCATTAATTTGGAGCCTATGTTGAATGCACTTATGATTATTAGAGCATATTAATGTAAGAAAATATTGTCTATTAGAAATAATACCTAAAGGTGTCATTGACTATTCATAGACTTGCAAAACTTTGTAGTCATATTGAGAAAGAATTTCACAAAATGGATATATGCTAAAAATATAAAAAATTGTGTAGTGTAGTAGAGTTCAAACACTAGAAATTTTTTCACAAAATCTTATATCATTTTAATATATGTTGTGGTGTTGTGAATTTACAACACTCTTAATGCTACTTTTGACTATGTTTCCAAAAGTAAAAGAATCTATTTTATAATTTTTTTCATCTTGATTTTCTCAAAAATTAAGAGTACACACAACCCAATGAAGAAAAATAATGTAGCAAAATTTCTCATGCAACACTTTCTCTCTTGACTATTAAGAGACACCCACTATAAACTGCCAAAATATTGACCATAGTATGTTAGCAGTTTAATTCCATATGATAGTAGATCTGAATGGATCATAAAAATTATAATGAAATACATAGATTGACATGGCTAAGTGTTTTAGAGTGAGCTACAAATATGGACAAAACATAGAGACTTTATCATGATTGTGGAAGTGTCATGGGTGGGGCTTCATTTCTAGAAGCATCTATTGATAGTACAAATTTTAGAACTTGAACTCTAAACTTTACACTATTATTTTATATGTTTTGCCTACAAGACTTCTTGGGCTCAAGAGAATGCTATTGTGCATAGGTATCTATAGACATGTGATCATATTGTTTGTAAAAAAATAATAGGACAATTGCATGTTGTGCCTTCTTGTAGAAGGGAACAATTGTATGGTGTATCTTTCTTTTATATAATTTAGATGAACAATCATGTGTTGTACTTTTAAAATGAGAAATGAGAGACAAAAAAGAAAGGATTTAACAAACATAAGAAAACAAGGGAGATATGCAACTAATAGATAGAGTGCATCCATGATCAAAGTCTTGAACGAATGAAACAATAGATACATTATATCCATATTATTCACATTACTCTATATAAATCAAGTGACCATGCAATATAAAAGACAAATAGTTGCTAATACTATAATTTAATTTTTCTCTTTTCAAAAAATCTTTTAATTTAGATTTTCTAAATCTCTTTCTCTCTAAATTAATAAAACTATCAATTTAATTTAAAACATCATAATATGTTGAACAAAAATTCCTGATTTGCATATCTAAGTACAGAAATTTGTTGAAAGAAGTCATCGTTGGTGACAATCTTTCAAACAGGTTCCATGGATAAATAAAGGAAAGGAACGGTTGCTTAACGTATCTATAATCTATTAGAATTAAACTCTGTAGTTTAGCTTATTTATATAATTTAAATGTTTAATAATTTTGAAAAAACAATTTAAATTTAGTTACATATTACATTCCTAACTAAATTATTTATATGCTTACTATAAAATAATTTTTCCTCTTAATAATTTTTAAAAGTGACATAAAATTGATATTCTATTTTATAAAAAAATATTTATAAAGAAATATTATAAATTTATATTCATATTCTATTTATAAAGAAATCATTCAAATTCTTTTTGTTTTCAAAATCAATATATATTTATAAAGAAATATTATAAATTTAAGGTTTCACTAAATATTTTATTGTACAAAATAATAGCAACTTAAATATGCATCTAATAGAAAGACTTTTCATAATAAGTGCACATTTAAAATCATATTACAAAATTGCAAAATTAAATACAAAGAAAATATAATAAATTTATTATAACAAATAAAAATAAGTTCTTAAAATAATTTATATAATATTATTATTATGGTTAGGGTTAGATTACAATTTAATTAGGGTTAAGATTATAATTTTATCAAGGTTAAGTTTCAATTGGGGTTAAAGTTCAATTACATTAATGGTTCAATTATGGTTAAGGTTAGGTTTAGATTGGTGTGAGGGCTCTATGATTTAGTTAAGGTGAGAGTTCTTATAGTTTTATAGTTATTTTGAACTATGTTTAATTGGGATTAGAATTACAATTTGCAAGTAAGGGTTCAATTAAGGTTGGAGTTCTAGGATGAATTAAGGTTAGGGTTCTTATAGTTTATAATTATTGCTATGTTTAATTAGGATTAGAATTACAATTTGCAAGGCTAGGGTTACATTAGTATGAGGGTTTTAGGATGAATTAAGGTTAGGGTTTGTATAGTGTTACAATTACTATTACAATTCAGTAAGGATTAGGGTTAGATTTGACATTATTATTTATTTGGGGTTAGGGATGGGGTTAGCCTTTAATTATGCTTATATTTTGGTTAGGGTTAGGGTTCATTTAGTAATAGATTAAATATATTATTATAATATTTTAAATATAATAATTTATAGGAAGTGGACCATGGTTAGAATTACCGGTATGATTAAGGTTAGAATAAAGTTTTAATCTAATTAGGGTTACATTCAATTTTAATATATTATGGGCTGCCCCAAAATATAGATTAATGGTTATAATCACTTTAATTTTAACCCTAATATGAATATAATAATCACTTTAAGTTCAACCCTAATATGAATATAATAATCACAAGAATTAGAGTTCAATTTATGATTACAATTATGGGTACATTAGAAGAGGATTGGAAGGATATAGATTGCTCATGGAACCTCTTCAAAGGATATGAATATAATAATCACTTTAAGTTTAACCTTAATATGCATATAATAATCACAAGAATTAGAGTCCAATTTATGATTACAATTATGGGTGCATTAGAAGAGGATTGGAAGGAGATAGATTGCACATGGAACCTCTTGAAAGGAAGAGAGGTTGAAAGAGAATAAAAAAACAAGGGTAGGAGAGCAAGGAGTTAAAATGATAAATCACAAAAGAAATTAGATGGAAAAATAAGACTAAT
>VDFB02258673.1:0-94002 GCA_007258455.2 Sequoia sempervirens | reverse complement strand
ATTAAAGGGGTTGAGATCAAATTTTTAAACTTATTCAAGAGAATTGAATGAGAGTTATTAATAACTAGTTAAATTATGATGGTGCCTATAGTCCCTCGGAGGAACTAATAAAAAGAAAGTGTAGGTTTAAACTTAATTGAAAAAAAATTGTACCATACCCTAATGATATATTTTAATTAAAGTAATATGTTTTCATTTATAACATGATATACTAATACATTATATTAATGTGATTAAAGCTTGATGTAAAAACACACAGTTAAATTGAAAGCACTTTTACACTTGAGTTCAATGTTAAAAATAAAATATTATTAACTTTTAACACTTTGATTAATTAGATCAATTAAATAAAATTTATATATTTATTAAACATATTTTTGAATACATGTGTTTTAGTATATTTAATGATCCATTTAAACAAAAAATACATAATTAGGTCAAGATAGTTACCAACTTATTGTTCAAAAATAATTACTATTAATTTTTTCTATTTTAAAACATGGTGATTACATATATTTTTAGTGGGTTAACAAGTATTCTCTTTAAAAATCTAAATAAAATTAGAAAAATGAAAATAGTTGTAAATAAAATTCAATTAATATTATAATTAGGTTATTTTATCACTCTTAGGTTATCTTATTTACTTAAGAGTTATTTTAGTTTTTACTATTTAAGGATTATTTTATTTTATTTATATTATAGGTGGCTAAAGATATCTCTCCGCATACATTATATATATATTTTAAATATAGGTATGCTAGTTTAAATTTAGTCACATATTACATTCCTAAATTATTTATATGCTTACTATAAAATGATTTTTCCTCTTAATAATTTTTAAAAGTGACATAAAATTGATTCTATAAACTATTTTAATTAACTTTTTAGTGCTTACACTACTATTTAAATTATTATTATTATTATTTTTTTTAAGAGCTTGTATCTTTATTTAAATTATTTATATGTTTAATAAATTTGTAAAAATAATTTATATTTAGTCCTTACTAAATTGTTTCCATGAACCTTAAGGTTTTATGTCATTCAATTATTTACTCTTTATAATTTTTTCCAAAGGGGTTGTATACTTTCTTCAAGAATAAGGTCAACAAAATTTTAAAAAAATATAACATAACATTGGTACTTGTCATTAGTTTTTCTTATACTACAAATATTTTTAACAAAATTCTAGAGGAATGGACATAGTTTCTTCTACCTTTCTTTATATTATGGGTATTTCTTTGCCTATGATTTTTTCATATCACAAAATTTCAACAAAAATCTACACAAATGGACATGATTTCCTCTTTCTTTATATTGTGGGTATTTCTTTGCCTCTAATTTTTATTATACTAAAAATATTTTCAACAAAATTCTAGAGAAATGGATATAGTTTCTTTTACCTTTGCTTATATTGTGCATACTTCCAACAAAAAAAGAAACAATTTTTAAGTATCATAACTCTAGGCCCACATTTCTTTTTCAAAAAATAATGGAAACTGTTAAATCATCAAAAAATAAATTTTTATTTTTATTTGTATAAAATGTTCTGTTGAGATAGTATGAGTTTAAATTTATCACTCTCAAGGATTGCTACTTTAAGCTAGAGTAATAGAGATTGGAAAACATTTTCACAATTTAAACAAGAGTTGTAAAGACTAAGTTTACATCAATTAAAAAATTATTAAACATATAAATAATTTAAATAAAGAAGCAAGCTCCAATAATAATAATTATAATAATTTAAAGAGTAGTGTAAGAAGTCAAAAGTAAATTAAAATAGCTTATAAAACCAATTTTATGTCACTTTTAAAAATTATTAAGAGGAGAAATCATTTTATAGTAAGCATATAAATAAATTATATTTAATGTCTATCTTTTTATTTAAAGAAGAATATAAATTATATAAAAAGAAAGACATCAAATATAAATTATATAATAATTTTATATTCTTCTTTAAATAATTATATTTAATGTCTATCTTTTTATATAAAGAAGAATATAAAAAATTATTATATAATGTCAAACATAAAAAATTATTTAAAAAATAATATAAATGTGTAGTAAACATACAAATACAAACAGTTTAAAGAAAATATTAATATTTTTAAAATAATATTAGTAACTATAAATACAAACATAATTTGAATCAAAATTATAAAAAAATATATTAAATATAGAAAATAATTAAAAATCTAAATACAAGGATAATTCAAATAATAAGACTCTTTTAAAAGATTGTTAAATATAAAAAAATATTTAAAGAAAAATATAAATTTGTAAGAAAGATACAAATAATTTAAAGATAATATTGATATTTTAAAAATAATATTATTAACTGTAAAACATTCAAATCAAAATTATATATAAATAATATTAAATATAAAAATAACTAAAAATTAAATCTAAATACAATTCAAATAATTTAAAACATTTTCAAAATTATTAAACACAAAATATTCTTTTATTTTATATATAAATATTACAATGAAAAAAAATATATTATTAAAAATCAAATTTAAATAACTTCTAAATAATGTTGATTTTGGTCCAAAACCCTTACAAAATATTTGGACACACTAATACTAATATTTGCAAATTACTATTATACATCCTTTGTACGAATCCCTCAAAAATAAAAAAAATACGGAGGTTGTGCGTGTCAGTACTTGTTTTAATGCATGGTATGCAGCATGCAGCGGCACATCCATGCCCCGGTGCATTCCTGGGGCTGGATAGCCCGCCATTATTTAGTGGCTCAAATAACTCTTTTACGCGACGGTGTACATGCACTCCAAGCTCTGGGGAATGACACTGCAGCTTACATGGTTGTCTCTGTCGTTGGCCGTACGCCGGCCAACACGCTGTAAGAGAAGTTTCTAAATTTAGAATCCTCCGGCCGTTTCGCAATATTTTTAAAGCAGATTGACATATTACAAGACCTAAAACCCATGGGGAGGAAAATGTTCTTTATTTCAAAATAAGTAAAAATTCGATCAAATAAAATATGCGTACAATTTCTAATTGTTTATCAAAATGTTTTCAAAATATATGCAATCATTATCTAAAAGAAGAAAACTGAATATATTATTATATTACATATGTTGTTTAGAAAACAACTAAAGTATATAAATAATGTAGTTAGTGCAAAGTAATTGTTAATATCATAAATTTATTATAATTTATTTACGATAAATTATTTAAGTAATAGAATAATTTGATTTAAAATAGAGTATTTATTAAGACAATACAAAATATTGAATAGAGAAGTTTGATATTAGGATT
Organism: Sequoia sempervirens; assembly: GCA_007258455.2. NCBI lineage: Eukaryota > Viridiplantae > Streptophyta > Pinopsida > Cupressales > Cupressaceae > Sequoia > Sequoia sempervirens. The sequence continues at coordinate 90,720 of VDFB02258673.1, read as the reverse complement.
ATTATATCTATCTTTGGATCACTTATTTCATTTAAATCACAAATCTTTTATAAATAGGCATCTAAGAAATGTTATTTCTTAACTTTTTTATATCTAAAGATAAGTATGATAGTTTAATTAAATTGTTTTAATAATTATTCAATATAAAATATAGTAAATTTATTTTATTAATAATTTATTATTAATCAAGATTACCAAATAGTAGAGTTTCTATTTTATTTGCTAAAGTTATTTTATTATAATTATTTTATTCATCCCCTAAATTATTTTTTAGAGTTTGTATGTTGAATAATTAATAGTTTTTGTCAATACACTTATGCCATTATGTAACCCCTTGTTGACATTGCAGTTGTGTCTCTCAACATAATTAGAGCATAAAGAGTAGGCTAAGTGTATTGATTAGTTTGTGCATAAAGAGTAAACTAAGTGTATCGATTAGTTTGGGCTAATTTTGTTAACGCACTCATGTCATTACATCACCCCTTGTTGCCATTGTAGTTATTTTTCTCAACATAATTAAAGCGTAAAGAGTAGAGTAAGTGTATTGACTAGTTTGGGCATAAAAAGTAGACTAAATGTATTGACTAGTTTGGACTAATTTTAGTGTAAAGAGATATGTGTGACTCCTAAAAAAATTAAATCAAACTTCTTGACTATTTCTTTGATTTGATTCTCTTGACTAGATCATATATACCTTTTGCAACAATGACTAACTAATCCAAAATACTAGCCATTTATTTCTTGAGCTCCTTTTCATCATGCAAAATACTTGCAATATTAACAACTTAAAAGATAAATTTATATAAAGAATCACAATTGCAATTCCAAGAGGTATGATGTTGTTTTTGATAAAATAAGTAGCATTTATAGGGTGTTGTTTCCTTTACACAGAAATCCCAAAGGACCAAAAAAAGAAGCTAGTTCAAACCAGAAATGAACTAGGAAAAGAGGACAAACCACACAGAAATAGCTGATAGACAGCTGTTGAAACACAGACAAGGAATAGACAACCCCATAATCTGAGGGGACTAATCTTACTCCCTTCACCCTAGGCCATGAAGATGCAATAGATCGAGGGATTCCATTCTTCTTTCTCAGCACAACAAACCAAGAAGACATTAGAATCCAAGTCCACTGAGTGAGGCGAGAGAAGTGGATCAACCAAAGCCACCACATAGTGGGGGAGACTGCAGCAATGCAGGGGAGGAAACAAGGTCGAGAGAATGACCATCAGGAACAAGCAAATAAGTTCAGGTAGGCTAAAAAAAAATAGCGTCAACAGATCGAGCCAATAGTGGCTCCACGAGAAGGTTAACCGAAAGAGAAGCAAACATAGATTCCTAAGAAGTAATAGGGTCATCCTCCATAGAAGAAACATCTAAAGGAGAATAACCCACCATGAGGTGATCCAAGAGAGCATCCTTCCACCAAGTAGCAACACCCTTGCAGTAAGCTTGTGGGAAGTTAGAGGCAAAATGACTGACCAAGAAGCATCTCCTACACTAAAAGGGGAGACCCTCATAGTCCAAGAGCTACTTCCAAGGTCTGTCCTCCACCAATAAGACTACATCACCATGGAGAGGTTTGGAGATGTCCAAATCAACTAATAGTAGTATGCCCCATCTCGTGAGTCATAGAGTCAACCATCAGAAAGCGATCAATGGTGTTGCCAATAGCCTCATAACATGAATCCTCCCAAAACTGAAGAGGGAGATTCGACAGTCAGACCCAAACTAGTCTGGTATTCAACGGCTTTGTAAGGGGATTGAATGAACAAGACCAAGGCTTGATGGACAGTGAGTGAATACCCCACATCCACCCCCTGTCCAGCACATAGTCATGTTCTACAGAGGAGGTGAAAGTTGCTAAAAAGAAACCCCTTGTGTTGGGATAGAGCTCAATCTCACTAGAGACCAATGGCTTCCAGGAGGTGGTTACCCAGCCATGGAAATCAGGAAGGGAGGGCCACAGGCCATTACACCTGCAGACCACACCCTGCTTCAAGTAGAATTCCTCATTCTCAGTAACCTTAGGTCCACATACCACAATAGGGGAATCATGCGCACAGGGCAAAGGTTGAACTCGAGACTGAAAAGGAGGTTGAGCACCTGCTTTAGCAGCCTTAGAGAAAGACTTCACCCTACCCATAGAAGGAGAACCCCCAGCAAGAGGGACATCCACCTGTGCAACATCTAAAGGAACATAGCCCACAATAACTCCCAGAGCAACAAAACCCCTGCCAAAGATAGCTAAAGTGGCCTTAAAGCCAGTAGAAGTAGGAGCAATAGGTACCTCAAAGAGAGAGGGATCCACACCCAATCAAAGCTTTACACAGTCACCATTCAAAGGACTAAAATTGGAAGGAGCCCCATCCACCAAAGGAGAAGGACCGTCACCAAACACCAAACCGGTCCCAACAGTATCAGTGTCCAAGCCCAGAGCGACACCATTAGCAAAACATTGGAGGATATAGTAGACCCCATCCACACAACCACCCATGTCAATGCCCACATTCGATGACCTCCCAGGAAAGCCAGGCCCAGTTGCAGCCACGGCATGCACAAAGTTGTTAGCAGATGCCCATTGGACAATAGTGGCAGTGCTCCCGCTCACAAGCATTTTGAAGTTAAGATATTGTATGATGTTGTTATAAAATAGTGTTGAACATCTTTAATTCCTAAGATAAATTTTATAGGGAAATCAACTAACAAAAAAGGAGGATAGTTTTCCAAAATATTTAACAAGAATTTTAGGGTAAATCAATTATGTTAAAAAAATATCCATGATACTTTTGATGCTAAAACATTATGAATTTACAATATTCTCAATATTATTTTTTACTATGATTTTAAAAGTAAAATAATTTATTTTATAATGTTCTTGTGTTCAATATAAACTATATTGTGTTAGAAATTTTGGATCCATATGCAAACAATAGACACACTAAATATAACATATATTTGATTTGAACTCTTCTAATTTTCAAGCCAATTCACTCATACTAAGATCACATACCATAAACAAGTCTTCCTATAAAGAATACACATACAACTGAAGAGTGATAAGTATCTGGAAGAGTCTGAATTGCATGTACGCCTTTAAAGTAAGGAACCGTGGAGGAGCATGCTTGGTGTGATTAATACGTTGAAAAGTATTTTCAAAAATCTCTATTTGAAAACAATATGTGAGTATTTAAAATTATATTTGTTAAAATAATGTTTTTTATTATTAATTTGTGAGGCCTCTCTTAATTAGTTATTAATAAATCTTTTTCTAACCAATGAGAACTAAAATAGTTTTTCTATTTTTTTTTTTTAAGCTATTGTCAATGTATAGATGCCAATTTTATAACAAAACATTTTTGAAAAATTATTTCTCTTCCATCTAATTGGTATGGAAATTTCACCCAATAAGGGTGATTAATACGCTTCCATTACAATAATGCTAGTAATAGTGGAAAAGGAAAAGCGAAGTCTCCTTATTTTCAATTGTATTTATTTCTTCTAAAAAGATCTTTTATATTTATATTTTAAAATATTCTAAATTAATAAATATTTCTATAACAAAATATTGTAATAAGATGATATATTATTATAAATAAAATGCATCTCTATGCAAAATGCAGGTGTTAATGGCATCTTCAATTCATTTTCAGCTAAATTCCTTCCTTGCTAGGGCTTTAGAAAACCTCACATTTCAACAAGGATTCAATGTGCTAAAGTCACGAAAAAGAGTATACCTAAAATCCAAGGGTTCCAATAGCTTTCTTAAATTTAGGCTTGAAATTGAAGAGGTGTGTCTGGCAGATCAATAGGAAGGGCAATGCCAAAGCAAAGAGCAGTCCAAGTCCCAAGCTCAAGCCCAAGAAAGGTTAAGTTCTTGTCCAAGTCTCAGAAATATGTTTTGCTCAAGAAGTAGATGGTTGTGGATGTCCACAACGAGGTAAAGCTAAAATTTTTAAGATACCAATAATGAATATTTGGCCACTTGTTGGGAAAATCTTTCCCATTCAAACTAATTTGTAGGAAGGTCTAGTTGGTTTGAGAAACACATAATTTATTATGAATACACCACTCCAACATCTTCTAATTGGTTTGAGAAAAATAGAATTTATCATGAATACAACACTCTAATATCATCTAGTTGGTATGAGAAACACATAATTTATTATGAATACTCCAAAATCTTTGGATAAGCCTTATTGGAAATTTGGATTAATGTTGTTTTGGATATATGTGAATCAATGTGTCTGATTAGGGCTTGTTTATGCAACTAATAAACCACATTTATCCCCCTTTGATCATCCACACCTCTTCCCATCCAAACAAACTCTATTTATGTGCATGATTTATGTACGTTCCAACTAACAAAGCCATGTACAATCTAGTTAGTATAGATTTTTATTACTATTGCAAGAGGAACAAATACTAGAGCCAGCTCAAGTAAGAGGGCATTTCTTTGTTTTATTATCAAAATATGTCACTCTTCTACAATCTAATGAGTTTTCTTATCAACTTCTTACATCTTTTCCAAGAAGTTTTCAGCCAAGGGACATCTATGTAGTACCCATCTATGAATTATATGATCACACAAGCTTTTAGTAAAAACAATAATAGATATTCATATATTGGAAAAGGAGAGATTAATTAATAAAATTACTAACACACCTAAAGGGAGAGAAGTGGAAAAAATTAACCTCACAAAATTATGCTTCATGTTGGGTTGGTTGTAATAAATTTTCAGCTACTACCAAACTGATATGCTACAATAACCACTAGGTGAATCTAAGATACAACTGCTAATATGATTGTCAATAGGTACAAATCTGACAAGATCTAAGATACAAAGATAACACATGTCCTCTCTCCATATATTTGTGTCTCATCCCCTTTATCTTTTCCAAGTTATATTTATCTCTTTATCTTTGCTTTTATCCCTATCTCTCCCTCTTTCTATCCCTCTTTACCCCTCTCTCTCCCTATCACTCTCTCTTTCTATATCTCTCTACTTCTCTCTCTTTATTTCTTTGCCTCCCTCTTGTTCCCTCCCTCTCTATCTATTTATATATTTATCCCCCACTCTATCTCTCTCCATCTCTCTCACTCATATACACACACTCCATGTTTCTCCCTCACTATCTCTATCTTTATATCTCTCTATCTTTCCCCTTCTCCATCTTTCTCCCTCTTTGTACCTCTCTCTAATATTTGTCTTTATCACCTTCTTTCTCTCTCACTCTACCCTCTATTTCTATCTCCTTATCTCTCCCTCCCCCTCTCTATCTATATCTCATTATCTATTCCCCCTATCTTATTCACTCTATCTCTCCTGCTCTATATCTCTATCTCTTTATTTCTCTCCATCTTGCTCTCCCCCCTCTCTCATTTTTTTATTCATATCTCTCTACCTAAATCTCTATATCACCTCTATCTATATCTTTTGATTATAGCTTGCCTAAAATTCAAATTCTAGCTGTTATAAGTAGGTATTGATGTTGTTTCAGCAAGTGAAATTATCTTTGAAATCAATGTCAAATTCAAACTCTTGTGACACTTTAAAGTAAATTTGAACAACTATAGGTATATCACTTGCTTATTGACTTCACTACCAAAATTTATATAGTTTATTTGTTATAAATTATATCTCTCTTTTTCCTTTACTGCAGGCTCCACTCATGGCTCACTTACACTATGTTCACATTTCCTAACACCTACAAACTACTCTACCAAAGGTAACTAATAAATTGTATTGAATTTCAACTTAAACATTGTTTTTTATATTAGTTCTTTTCTAAATACTAAAAAGATTTTTTGTTTGTTATAGATACATTGGAGTTCAATATGATCATGTGACAATATTGCAAAAAATCTAAAATATATCTATACCATTATATTCAATTGCATGTATTCTTGTAATGGCAATTAAACATTGCATAAAAATACTAGATTTTCATCAATGTATATATATCCTTATTCTATAATTTTTATATCACATAATTTGAAGTTCCCTTTTTTTTGTATACTATTTCCATTTAGGTTTTTCCATGTGTTATTTTAATAAGTTACATACACATTGTTCTATTTCAACCAATATGTCTACACACGATCAAATAGGGCAAATAATCATTTGCATTTTATTTATTTCATTTGTTGTCTTTTTAGATTATATAAAAAAAATTCTATTTCAACTAATATGTCTACACAAATTCAAATACAACCATATAATTATTTGGCGTACCCCATTGCACACCTAAAGTACAATTGCTAGTTTTAATATATGTTGTGGTATTGTGAACTTACACCACTCTCAATGGTATTTTTTACTATGTTTCCAAAAGTAAAAGAATCTATTTTATATTTTTTTCATGTCTATTTTCTCAAATTAAGAGTACACATAATCCAATGAAGAAAAATAATGTAGAAAATTTCTCATGCAACACTTTGTCTTTTGACTACTAAGAGACGCCCACTATAAACTGCATAAGCGTTGACCATAGTATGCTAGCAATTTAATCCCATATTATAGTGGATTTCAATGGATCATTAAAATTATAATGTAAGTACATGGATTTTCATGGACAAGTGTTTCAGAGTGAGCTACAAAGTTGGATAATACATAGAGACTTTATCATGATTGTGCAAGCGTCATAGGTGGGGCCTCATTTCTAGAAGCATCTATTGATGGTACAAATTCTAGAAATTAAACTTTGATCTTTATACTCGTTATATTATCTTTTTTCTATGTAGAAGACAGTTTCTTAGGCTCAAAAAAATGCTATTGTGCATAGGTATCTATAAACATGTGATGATATTGTTGATATTGTTTGTAAAAAAATAATAGGAGGACAATTGCATGTTGTGTCTTCTTATAGAAGGGAATAATTGTATGGTGTATCTTTCTTTTATACAATTTAGAAGAACAATCATATGTTGTATTTTTAAAATGAGAAATGAAAGACAAAAAAGAAAGGATTAACAAACATAGGAAAACAAGGGAGATATACTACTAATAGATAAATCAAGTGCATGCAATATAAGTGACAAACAGTTGTTAATACTATAATTTAATATTTCCCTTTTAAAAAAATCTTGAAGTTAGATTTTCTAAATCTCTTTTTCTCTAAATTAATAGAACTGTCATTTGGATTTCAAATATTGTAACGTGTTGAACAATAATTTCTTATTTTCATATCTAAGCACAAAAATTTGTTGAAAGCAGTCATCGTTGTTGACAATCTTCCAAAGAGGTTCCATCAATAATGAAGGAGAGGAAATGTTGCTTAACGTATCTATCATCTAGTAGAATTAAACTCTACAGTTTCACCCAAAAGCAGTCATCGTTGTTGACAATCTTCCAAAGAGGTTCCATCAATAATGAAGGAGAGGAAGAGTTGCTTAACATATCGATCACCTAGTAGAATTAAACTCTGAAGTTTCACCCAATTAAATGTTATTGCAGCAATTATTTATATGCCTCTAAGTTTGAAGGGAAGATAAAATATTAGCATAATACCTAATTTGGATTTCCTCGTACAAACACCTTTTGTTGGGACAAATATAGGCATTGATGGATTCCGCTATCCCACAAACAAGGAGTGGTATTAGAAATTTTTGTCCATGGTGAAATGGGCCAAACAAAACAGATTACAAAAATTGCCTCAACATTACGAATACATATTTAGTTTTTGTCTTTTTTTTAATTAGAAAATATTGAGGGTGATTAATAGATTGATTTGTAATTGATGAGTATTTGTTTGTTAGAGGTTTATAGTAAAAATTGGTTGTTAATTAAAATAAAAATGGATTAAAAATAATGAGATTGGTGTGGATTTTCATATAAAAAGGAAAAAAAATAAAAATTGAAGTCACTATTGTTTTTATTATAGAAAAATCAAATTAATTATTTAAAATATTTTACTAATAAAAATTCAAATAAGTTATTATAATATAACATGTTTAAGTAATAATTAAGATGTCAAAACAATCTGAATTAGACTTGATTGACTAAATAGTCTATCATTTTTTTTTAATTTTAAAATATTATATAATATATTTTAGATAATTTTTAAATACTTAAAATTATATTTATTAGAATAATAAATTTAATTATTCTTAAATCAAACAAAAAAAAATTAATAAAAACTTAAATATATATTATATTATATTATTTAATTTTAATAAATATTATGGGGTTCATCCTATAGTGTGATGGTTAAGTGGTGGTGGTGGTGTTGTGACCAATAAGGTTCTTATGTGGATACTATAAATTAATAAGAAAAAAATGATTATGTATTTTTCTTATTAAGAAATTTAAAATTTTAATTGAAAATTAAATTAAATTTTGAAATGTAATCTCTTTTTAATATTATAGCATTATAAAATTAAATCTATCATATAATTTTTCTTTAAATTTATTTTTAAACAATTACGAGTTTAATTTACAATAAAAGAAATAATTTTGAAAGATTATGTATTATATGTATTATTCTTATTCAAATGCATATAATTATGAAATCTATGTATAATCAGTATTATTTGTGAAAATTCTATTGCAGTTACTGATTATTAATCTCCTATCTAATACATAGATTATTTGACTCTAGAAAATTAATTCTCAGCAAATATCGAAAAATAACACAACTGCAACTTCACTAATAAAACTCACAGAAATAGATAAGAAAACATTCACAATAATGAACACAATATTTTTGGACAAATTGTCCGTGGAAAAACCCCGAAGGGAAAACCACTACTGCAGATGAGGAATTATATTAAACTTTAGCAAATTAAGGAATACAAAAACGCTTGCCTCTTACTGGCAGAGCTCGGCAATAATCTTCTCCGGAAATTCTTCCCTCAATTTCTCCTGCTGAAATTCCACAGCTGCTATCCCCAACGCTATCACTGCGCCCTTGCTAACACTGCAAGACTATTTGCTCTCACTGCAATTCTACTTGCTATCACTGCAAGTCTACTTGTTGTGTTCTCCAAATGCCCATTGATCCCCTTTTATACTTTTCTCATTGGAAAACCAATGGCCATTATTTAATCTCAATCAATGGCTAAGATTAAATAGACTTAACAACCCTAACTAACTAGATTCTAGAAGTCTCTAGACGAAACAATTATTTAATTACATAATTATCTAGACAACTCAGCCCTTTCTAGAAGTCTCTAGAAAATAATTAAATAATTAAATAACACTTCTTGGGAATGGAGACACCTGTCCAAGCTACATAAAAATCAACACTCCCTCTTAGCGAGGAAGGTGTTATGCATGACACCCAAATATCTCTGAAGAAGATGAATTTCGCCTTCCCCAATGTCTTAATCAAAATGTCTGCTAATGCTAATCTGTAGTATATACTGTAGTTGAACAATCCCGCGCTGTACACAATCTATAATTAATGATATCTGATGTCTATATATTTAGAACTATCATGAAACACCGGATTCTTAGACAACTTGATGCAACTCTGATTGTCGCAGTGTATCACCGTAGTCTCAACCCTCTGACCATACAAGGCCACCAGCAACTTCCGAAGCCATATTGCTCAACGTCTTCTACTAGCTTTATGTATTCTGCCTCTGCAGAACTCAAAGCCACAGACTTCTGCTTCCTGCTATACCAAGAGACAACTCTGATCCCAAGCTATTTTTCACACCCTGAAGTGCTTTGCCTGTCCGTTGTACTGCCTGCCCAATCTGCGTCAGTATAGCCTATCAGAATATACCATCACCTCAATAATATTTAATTCCATACTATTGTACCACGCAAATACCGCAACACATGCTTTGCCGCTGTCCAATGCACTCTCTTCGGCTCCACCATAACTGACTAAGAGAGTTTACTGCAAGTGATATATCTGGCCTGGTGTTAACCAAATACATGAGAGTGAAATCAACTCTCATATAAGGTGGGGTCTACATCCTCTCTCTGGATGTCTCTACCTTCTTCCAATTCGTGATCATAAAGTAGACATGGCTCTGCAATCCTCCATCTCGAATAAGCCCCAAAAATCCTTCAGGTCCCTCTTGCTCTCCTCTATGAGCCCCTTAATTAAAGTTGTCCACATAAAGAACAAGAATGAGAACCTCACCCCCAACCACCAAGTAGTAGAGGTTAGCATCTGCTTCACTCTTGACGAAGCCCATTCCCTGCAAGTATTTATCAATGCACTCATACCATGCCCTGGGAGCTTGCTTGAGTCCGTACAAAGCTCTCTTCAATCTGCACACGTGGGTTTCACTGTTGTGTGCTACAAAGCCCTCTAGTTGTTCTATGTATACCTCCTCTTTCAATTCACCTTTAAGAAACGTCGTCTTGACATCCATCTGATGGATCTGCCATCCCATCTGTGCTGCAAGAGAGATCACGACTCATATAGAAGTATACCTAGCCACTGGAGCAAATGTCTCCTCATGGTCTATTCCCTCCTTCTGAGAGAACCCCTTGGCCACAAACCTTGCCTTGTATTTCTCGATGCTACCATCTGCACCGTGCTTGATCTTATAGATCCAGCGTGATCCAATTACTGCCCTATCTATTAGTCTAGGCACAACCTCCCACACATCGTTCTGCACTATTGAGGTATACTCCTCAACCATTGCATCTTGCCACACTTTCTGCTGTGCGGCCTCTTGATAGCTAGAAGGCTCACTATCTACCAACTGACTAACTAATGCCATATAGTCATCATACCTGGCCGGTTGTCTCCGCTGTCTACTACTCATCCTAGGAGCTCCCACAAACTCCTGAGTATCCCTTTGTGACTGTTGATTCTTGCTACCAACTGTAGAGGATGAAGTCTCAACCTCCATATCACCCTGATGCATCTCTTGGATTTGCTGTATCTGCTGCTCCATACTCTGCGAACTCTTAGCACCTGAGCTTGTGCTTGTACTAGTAACTGTACTTGAGCTTTGATGTCCTTGATCTGGTTGAACGATGCTTGGAGCTTCCACTAACTGCTCACTCTGATCATCTACTGGCAAATCTCTGGACCTCCTAAATGCCTTGTCCTCCATGAACTTGACATCATGCCTAACTATAGTCCTTCTGGTCCCTGGAATAAATATCTGATATGCCTTTGAGGTTTCACTATACCCCACAAAGTACCCTCTCTCTGCAATATGATCTAACTTGGAACGTGTCGCACCTAGAATGTGACGATACGCCAAACTCCCAAATATCTTAAAGTGGCTGACATCTGGCTTCTTCCCTGAGAACGCCTCTTCTGGTGACATCTTGCCCAATACCTTATGTGGTACCCTGTTCTGAATATACACTGTTGTACTACATGCCTCTACCCATAAGCAACGTGGCATATCCTGGTCATGCAGCATAGCCCTTGCTGCCTCTGATATAGACCGATTCTTCCTCTCAGCAACCCCATTCTACTGTGGGTTGTAAGAAACAGTCCACTCTCTCTTGATTCCTTCCCTGGTACAAAACTCTTGGAACTCTTTCCCTTTGTACTCGCCTCCATTGTTTGACTGAAGAACCTTTATCTTCTTGCTTGTCGAATTCTCCACAAGAGCTTTGAGCTCTTGGAAGCGATTGAAAACCTCATCCTTGGTCTTCAAGAAGTATATCCAAGTCTTCCTGGAGAAATCATCAATAAAAGTAACAAAGTACTCGTACCCTCTGAGAGACTTTGTTGACATTGGTCCACATATGTCTGAATGTACTAGATCAAGAACACCCTTGGATCTAGTGTCACTCCTTGGAAAAGTTGCTTTCGCAAACTTCCCCAACACACATCCCTTACATACATCATCATGCTCTGTGCTCACCTCTAGAACACCTGTCACTGTCTCACGAAGCAATTTAAGTGCTCCATGATGTATATGGCCCATCCTCCTATGCCATAGCTCTCCCTGATCTCTAGAATTACTGCTACTCATCAGTGCCTTATGAGTATCAAATTGCAACCTGTAAAGCCGGCTGCTCCTAACTCCAATAGTTGTGGGTGATTTCTAATCCTTGTACTTGATTAACACACTCACCCCTCTAAAGAGTACATTGTAACCTTTATCCTGAAGGACAGATATGGAAATCAAATTCATACCCAAGCCTGGCACATGCAACACATCATGAATGGGAATCTGCTTACCATTCTCCCTTTGAAATAGAACAGTCCCTTTCCCAACTAGATTGAGTTTGGACATGTTCCCCATAGAAATCTGCATTCTGATGTCCTCCTCTTTATAACTAGAGAAGTACTCTCTAACTTCTGTCATATGAAATGACACCCCACTATCTATATACCAAACACCTTGTGAGGTTGAGCGAGCCATACAAGCTATGAGAGTGAACTCATCCTCCATTCTACTAGAGAGCTCATCTGCACTTGCTGAAGTTGTCGTCTGTTTCTTGCCTTTCTTCCTTTGCGGGCAATCGCTGACATAGTGGCCAAACTCATGACAGCCATAGCACTTGACTTTAGACAAGTCCTTCTTCTTCTTCTCACCTTGTGAATTTGATCCTTTGCTTGACCCCTTCTTTGCTTTCCCTTTTCCTACAAGGGCAACGTTCTCTTGTTTCGCCTCACTTTGCTGACTCTTACTATTGGTCCCACTGACAAGACTTAGTCTAAGCTCCTCCTGAGTGAAGTCACTCCAGAGTCGATCCTAACTCGGCAAGGTGTCTCATCCATTAATGACTTGAACAAAGACATCCCACTACTTAGTAAACCCATTTAGGGCTATTCGCACTAGCTCGTCATCACCTAGATTATCTCCAATAGCAGCCAACTCATCCTTGACAAGTCTGAGTCTGGTGAGGTAACTTGTCACATCTTCTCCCTTGTTCATCTGAGTATTCCTCAACTTTTCTCTGAAAAACAGCTTCCGGTTAGTGGTAGCATTCTAGTACAGATTCAGAATGGCATCCCACATCTTCTTCGTTGTATCTAACTCTGTGACATGTGGAACAATATGGTCCTTGACACCGTCAAGGATCAACCTCCTCGCCTTGGCATCTTCTTTCTTATATGCTAAGAGTTGTGATGGATCTGTAGGTACAGGTACAACACTGGTCACATATTCCTTGATCCCATTCTCTTCCAGCAACAAAGAAATTATGGCTTTCCAGACACCAAAATTTGAGGCTCCATCCAATCTGTCCCGATCTCTTAAACCTGCTGAGGCCATCTCAAAAGATAAAAGAAAACAAATAATAATAATTTTGAAGAGGCGGGATCTTTCCTTCCTATGTTGAGCCTTATCTGCCCTCAGATCAGCTCTAATACCATATGAAAATTCTATTGTAGTTACTGATTATTAATCTCCTATCTAATACATAGATTATTTGACTCTGGAAAATTAATTCTCAGCAAATATTGAAAAATAATACAACTGCAACTTCACTAATAAAACTCACAGAAATAGATAAGAAAACATTCACAATAATGAACACAATATTTTTGGACAAATTGTCCGTGGAAAAACCCCAAAGGGAAAACCACTACTGCAGATGAGGAATTATATTAAACTTTAGCAAATTAAGGAATACAAAAACTGCTTGCCTCTTACTGGCAGAGCTCTGGCAATAATCTTCTCCGAAAATTCTTCCCTCAATTTCTCCTGCTGAAATTCCATAGCTGCTATCCCCAACGCTATCACTGCGCCCTTGCTAGCACTGCAAGACTATTTGCTCTCACTGCAATTCTACTTGCTATCACTGCAAGTCTACTTGTTGTGTTCTCCAAATGCCCATTGATCCCCTTTTATACTTTTCTCATTGGAAAACCAATGGCCATGATTTAATCTCAATCAATGGCTAAGATTAAATAGACTCTAACAACCCTAACTAACTGGTTCTAGAAGTCTCTAGAGGAAACAATTATTTAATTACATAATTATCTAGACAACTCAGCCCTTTCTAGAAGTCTCTAGAAAATAATTAAATAATTAAATAACACTTCTTGGGAATGGAGACACCTGTCCAAGCTACATAAAAATCAACATTATTTAACTTGCTATCATACCTATAAAACTTTGAACAAATGTTATATTTTATGAACTATTTATTATTAAAAAAAATAGCTAATTCTTTTTCATATATATACTATTATCAAAGTGTTTTAATTTATGTTACAATTTATTGAAATTCAACTCATAATTTTTAATAAGCCTTCATTAAATCATATTTCATAACTACTAATCTATATTTCTCCTAACCATAAATAATTGATTACTTAACACATCTATATGTAAATAATACTTAAAAATTTAAAATATTAAAATCTATTTTATATTAAAAATGAAGATTTTACATAAATTTTCTTCTACACTTCTTTCATATTAATATTTAAGAGTTAGATTTAAAATTAAAAAATTATTTATTTCTTAAAAAATTATTTATTTCTTAAAAAATATTATTTTTCAAACAAGATCATAACTGCAAAATCTGAAACTTCCAAAAGACACTTGCACAAAATGAGCCTAATTTGAATTATCAAAAAGATTAATAAAAGAGTTGATTAAAATGTAGAAAATGACCTTGAAAGGTAGTCATATAAAACACAATGACTGACTAACCCTTCAAAGATGGAACACTTATTAAATCATATGACAAATGTTTTAGTGAGTGGCAAGTGACCATGCAAGAGGTGTCTCAGAAAGTGAGAACACTTGTCTCAACCACATGAGGTGAGACAAAACTATGGAAGTCCTCTAAGTGAACTTAAGTGTACTGTGAATAGGAATCTACTTAGCAAGCTAAAAGCAAACTAGTTTAATAATACCTCTTTTCACACTAACAAATACTACATATAATAAATTATAAAAGTGAAGGATTTAACATGTAAGTTGTTTGTAGGTAGTTATTTATTGTAATTGAAACTCATTATCATAAATTTAATATATAAAACTAATTGTATAATCTATTTTCATCAAGATCAAGAGATTTAAAAGAAGAGAAAATACGTAATTTTAAATATTGCCTATGTTATTGTTGTTGTTTTTTTTCTTTATCTAACATTTTAAATGAAAATTTTAATTATAACCATTAATTAATTGAAATTCACAATATAATATAATTTTAAATTTTAATTAATGAATTATTGCAATCAAATAAATATTTAATATGTCAAATAATACTTTTTAAAATAAATTAATTATCCTACATCAAAATTAACTTTTAACTATTAAAATAATCATGAAGTCACGAGCTTGTACATTTAGAATGATGCTGTATGAACTAGGTGCTGTAAGTGACACATTTAAAAAAGACAAACTTTGTGCCATATTTTTAACAATGCTATCATTAAATTTATTCCGGCAGATTTGTATTCATACTGAATCTAGAATCAAATCGAGAAAAAACTCACTTTAGTGCAAACATGAATTCATACTTTGCATCCGTGGAAATAGATGAAGCCCACAACGCTACTACAAATATGTACCTCATGAGCGCCTCACAGGTAGCTTGGCGTGCAAAAGTTATAATATGCACACAATGGTGAACAGTCATGAAACAAGCAATTCTTCTGAAAATGGCAGAGTACATGGAGGGAAGATGCATTGGGTAGGAGTTGCGCTATGTGTAATTGCAAGTTTGGGGGGAAGATCAGCTGGGTCACTCTTGGATAGATATTGTTTCCATGAAGGAGGTCACAGCTATTGGCTCAGAACGCTTTTGACGTCTGTGGGTTCTCCAGTGTTAATTCTACCACTGCTCTTCAATGGACCAACACAATATTCTTCTTTGCCTACCCGCTCTCTCAAAATCAAGTATCTGAGCATCTGTACAGACCGGGCGTTTTGGTGGCGGCCAATAATTTTCTCTACTCGCTGGGCTTTTACTACCTGCCCGTCTCTACCTTCGCTCTTCTCTGCGCCACGCAGCTGGCCTTCACAGAGGTATTCTCAATCCTGTTAGTGAAGCAGAGAATAAGCCATTACGTTATAAATTCATTAGTACTAACTATTTTAGGAGCAGTTTTACTGGGCATCCAATCAAGGGCGAAAGGCCTCGGGGAGTTAAGAGTGGGGAATATAAATGGGGAATTGTTTCCACCATTTTAGGATCGGCGCTGTATGGGTTTATTCACCCGCTATACAGTTTGTTTTCAACAAGGTATTTACATTATCGATTTTGATAAATAATTGTTTTATTTGTCTTAGCGAAAATTTATTTTGAGTGTTAAATTGTTTGACTTTTAAAAATAGATAGAGAAGAGCAGCTTTGCGATGGTGGTGGAAACGCAGGCGTTGATTTGCACGGTGGCGAGCGGCGTTGCGGTGGTGGGATTGATGTTCAGTGGTGACTTTAAACACATAAGTAGATGATGCCGGAGCATCCGGGCGGACATGTTATCCGCGTCATCCAAATTTTGAATTTGGTCTAATTTTGGATTTCGGTTTCTTGTTTGGTGTTTTCCTTTGCAGGAGGTTACTTTTCCTTATTTTCGACTGTTCCAGATTTGTAAGGGCAAGGCAGCAATGAATGGTGGCGGCTAATGGAGGGTAAATAAGGCAACGCACAACACAGTAAAAGAAGAAAGAAATTAAAGGCAGCACATATGTCTTAAATGAAGCAGCGTTAGTGCATGAGCAGATAGCGTAGGAGGGAACAGGGGTCTTTGTTTTTGTTTTTGGGGAAAATAAATTTTTGAGAATGATTCCTCACTGTAGAGGAAGCTACGTTTTGGGAGAAGTAGTATTGGATCTTTGGGACAGAAAGCAACGAGGTGTAGGGATTTTAGAGTGTGTTTTAACATTTTGAAATTACAGTAGAATGTAATAGTCTTTTCATCAATAAAAAGTTTGTTTGAATTTTTGAAGCATTTCTGTTTGTTTCTTTCCGCTGCATTGCCTCTCTGTCTGATAAGACTCAGAGGTTTTGATCTGCGTTAGTAGAGAAGCGCACCGCTTCCCGGCGGGACAGACGGGGTATCTTCTTACTCTGTTGTGGTCTGCCATAAGCTGGAAAATGTGTGTGGTGGGAACTTACGGACTGGTTTGCATGGTGTCTTCCTTGTTTTCCATGGTGATCAGCACTTTAACGTTGCCAGTTATTCCAGTTTTAGCTCTGTTTGTCTTCGGCGACAAAATAAATTCGTTGAAGGTGATCGGCATGCTGTTAGGGATTTGGGGATTTGTTTCCTATGCTTATGGCGGCTACCAAGAGTCGAAAAAGGCTGAGGAGCTTCCGTTGCCGGCCTACCCAGTATAGCATAAGAGGCGCTTTCAATGAAGACAGTGGCGAAGGCGCCCTTTATATAAACGACAATCCCTGGGCGGACTTATTTAATGTGTAAACGCGTTTGAAGGATTGTATTAAGAATTGACGAAAGTGGCTCAAATAACTCTTCTACGCGACGGTGTATCATGCACTCCAAGCAATAGGGAATGACTCTGCACATACATGGTTGTCTCTGTTGTTGGCCGTACGCCGGCGGACACGCTGTAAGAAAAGTTTCTAATTTAGAATCCGCCAGCCTTTTCTTAATATTTTAAAAGCAGATTGTTATATTACAAGGGATCTAAAACCCTTGGAGAAGAAAATGTTCTTTATCTAGGAATAAGTAAAAATTCGATCAAATAAACTATGCGTACAATTTCTAATTGTCTATCAAAATGTCTTAAAAAATATGCAATCATTGATAAAAAAAATCTTTTATTAATAGAATATATTATTATACAATATATGTTGTTTACGGAACAAATTAAAATAAATTAAAATATATAAAAAAAGTAGTTGGTAAAAAGTAATAGTTAACATAATAAATGCATTTACAATAAATTGTTTATATAATATAATAATTTGATTAAAAATAGAATATTTATTAGGACATTAAAGATTCAAGTTTGAAATTAAGATTGGTATATCTATCTCTAGATCATTTATGTCAATTAAATCACAAATATGTGCTTCACACATAATATCTCTTAATATTTTTAACCTCTAAAGATAAGTATGAAAGTGTAATTAAATTGTTTTAATAATTATTGAATGTAAATATATTAAATTTATTTTATTAATAATTTATTATTAATCAAAATTTATCAAAGAATAGAGTGTATTTTATTTACTAAAATTATTTTACTAAAACTATTGTATTCATCACTAAATAATTTTTAGAGCTCTTATGTTACTAGTTAATAGTTTCTTTACCTCTCTACACATAATTACAACATAAAGAGTAGACTAAGTCTATTGACTAGTTTGAGCATAAAAAGTAGACTAAGTGTATTGACTAGCTTGAACTAATTTCAAAGATATGTGACTCTTAAATAAATAAAACCTAAATTCTTGACTATTTCTTTGATTCTCTTGACTAGATCATCTATACCTTTTGCAATAATGATCTACTAGGGGAGAGGGGCCCATAGTGGAGTACCCTAACTTCGGGTTTCTCAAAATCCTATTGGAAATTTCAAATCACTATCAATTTTGTACAATAGTTTATTTGGCAACTCACATGCTTCGATATTCCGTTTTAGGGTCACGTCATCAAATATGATACCACATCAACATGCTTTTTGTTGAGGTATCCAAAAAGGCCGAAAAAAAAAAGTGAGACCGATCGTGGTGCACTAATTCATGTTTTATAGGTGTGTTGATGTGGCATCACATGATTTGTCAGTTTCTCTACTTTTATGGATAATAAGTGTTTTATAATTGGATATTAAGGTGCTCCACTATGGGGCCCACTAAGGACTACTTCTATCCCCACTATTGGACCCCACTCCACTATAGGGTCCTCTCCCCTAATCCAAAATACTAGTCATTTATTTCTTGAGATCCTTTTTGTCATGCAAAATACTTGTTATATTGACAACTTAAAAAAATAAGTAATATAAAGAATCACAATTGCAATTTCAAGAGGTATGATATTATAAAATAGTTTTCTGAACATCTTTCATTCCAACGATAAATTTTATTAGAAAATCAACTAACCAAAAAAAAGACAGATTGTCATGAAATTTTACAATAATTTTAGAGTAAATCAATTATGATAAAAAATCTACAACACTTTTGATGCTATTACTTTATGAATTTAGAATGTTCTAAATATTATTTTTAACTAATTTTAAAAGAAAAATTGAAACTAAACTATAGTGTTAGTAGTTTTGAATTCATATGCAAACAATAAACACATTAAATATATTGAACTCTTATAATTTTCAAGCCAATTCACTCATATTAAGAATGCGTACTATAAACAACTGTGATATTGACGACAATACGCTAACACTCAAACTCTTCCTACAAACAATACACATGCAATTGAATGAAAAGAAACGACATAATGAAATTTCTCATATAAGGCTTCACTACTTAGGATCCTCATAACTCAGCACTATGCTTCGTATTTTTGAGCCAAATTCTTGGTTTTCTTAAATATGTTTCAAAAATATAAAACAATGTATGGATATTTGTGGGAATTTAACTGCGTAATTAGGGTCGATATTCATTGAACCATTTTTCACCACTTTACAATAATTAGTCATGTTAAACGGTCCTAACGCCGATTTTGACGTACTTAAATGTGAATAGATCCATGTTATATTCCTCTACCTGTGAAAAGGGCGAAAAAATAATAGCGTACTAATTTGAAATTCTTCGTGCAAACGCTTTTGGTTGAGGACAAAAGTATAGCCATTGAATAGCGGATTTTTAGTTTAAAGAAAGTTATACAACTAGATTTAATTCTTATAATCTGCTTGACACACAGAGATGTGCCAATAAATCCAATGTTTAGGTTGATTATATGGTATGGAGAGTGACAAGTATCTGAGAAGAGTCTGAATTTCACTGTCCGCCTTTAAACTAACGAAGCGTGGAGGAGCTTGCCTGGCGTGATTAATACGTTGAAAGGTACTTTTAAAAATCTCAATTTGAAAACAATATGTGAGTATTTATAATTATATTTGTTAAAAATAATATTTTTTATTATTTTATATTAAAACTTTATTTATTTATTTATTTGATAAATTGTGGTTATAGAGTTTTTTTTTTAATATATTGAAATTAAAAAGGGAAAATACAAAGTAGTTATTTTAAAGTTAAATCTTTTTAGCTTCTTTTTCTATTTTTTTTGTTGTTCATAAGTTCGGTTTGAAATAAAGCTTTAGTCCATTTCACTTAGACTAGACACTTTGATGGTGTCTTTAGAGTAGACACTTTGATGGTGCCTTTGAGGTAGGATAAGGATTTCCCTATATTTCTTTTATAGTTTGTTTCTAATTTCTGGTTCGTAGTGTATATGAAAGGAGTCCAAGGTCTAATTAGATTGTTGTTGTCAACCAATCAAGACGTGTTGGGCAATAGAAATCATTTTCTTAGCATTGCATTGTTAAAAATAGAATTGAATCCACCCAAAATGTTCTCTTCTATTAACACTTCTACCATTATTCATACTTCCTCCTTAATAAGCAAGTCCAATAAAATTTCAACCATCATTGATGCAATATTTGAATTTATTGAATACCTATGATTAGAAGAAAGGAAATCTTCTCTAAGAATTTGCTAGATGAAAAAGATTGTTATGTATGCATTGGGTTTCAGTACCTTCCTCAATTGACTCTCTTTAATTGGTCTAAGAAAATCTATTTTTTTTTCCTAAGAATTAAGCATGTATGTTGGTGCCCATTATTTTGAAAAGCCCTATAGAGAGAAATTCTTCAAGTCAAGTGAAACTCATGTCACCTAATAATATTTCCTTTTGTCCCATGCTATTGTGGATTGATGTACAAATGGATAGTTTTTTCACATTCAATCTACACTACCAATTAATATGTTAGTTAATGGCATTCCTTTCTCCCAAAAGTATATGATTCTTCTACAATTGAAAGAGGGGAGTGCCTTATCATCATTTGATTGTATCAATTCCTTAGCAACAAACAAAGTTCAAAATCAAGATATAAATAACATGAGACAAGTTTTTAAGTTTTAAGGAGAGATTCAAATGAGTCCCATGCATCAAGTTGGTTGTGTATAATGTGTTCCTCCTATTGATTATTTCCATAATTCCTAAGAATGTTGCTTCCTTGTTTAACTCTTTGTATGCATGGTAGACCTTGTAGTTTGATAGGTTATTCAAGAGCAATCAAACCTCTTTCAACATGCCAATTTTCTATTTTGTGGCACCTTTCTTTCTTATAATTATTTTTTGTTTTCAAATTCCCTTCAATTTGAACTTTTTAAAATCAATAAAGCTTACAAAATTGCAATTTTATAAAAGAAAAAAATAAAAAGAAAAATTGAACCTTTGTTTCATTATTTATACCTTTTTTTGTTTATTTGATGCTACTAGAACAAGGTTTCTTTCTCATCCCAAATAATGTATGTTGCACTTGATTAGAACTATGTTCCCTTAATTACTTCATCAAAATTTAACTCTATCCATCTTATCAAAAGATATTTTATTTTAATTTAGATTAAATTGAAAGCTAATTCTACAAATCCCATAAATAAAACTTAATTAAATATTTACAATTTAAATATATTAATATTTTTAATAATTACTTTATTGTTTTTTATATTTATTTATATATATTTTTAAACAAACTAACTAATCATAATAACAATTAATAAAAGAAAATATATACTACTTCTAAAGTGAAGTGTCCCTCGTAAACTTTTTAACATACCATGAGGGTGGGGGAGAGGTCCTATATCATGGGGATGGGTAAACTTTTTAACATAACATGAGGGTGGGGGAGAGGTCCTATATCATGGGGATGGGGAAACTTTTTAACATACCATGAGGGTGGGGGAGAGGTCCTATATCATGGGGATGGGGAGACTAGACCTCATGACCAACCTCCTACATCAGGAAAGATTTAGCCAACTGAACTAGGCTCCGCACCCCTTCCCACAAGAAACAAGTTTTAATTAGGTTTCTTTGTTTGGAGTCCTCGATCTCGAAAAAGGTACGTAGTTGAATGATTGTGGCTGTTCGTTTGGGTGTTTGCAATTTTTGAATTTGAATACTCCGTGCAGTTTTGAGGGCGTTTTTGGGGATAATTTCGTGCATTTCACAGTTTTAGCAAGTACCAGTATGCCCTATGTTGCAAGTAGCATTCTGTTAGCTTTTCTCAGGAATTGATATCTGCAGGTTCCATGGTTTATATGCATTGAGGATAAACATTCTGATTCTCCAACCTTTCATATGTCCATGAGAGCTTTTTGTTTTAAAAGCTGAAAACCACCCTGAACCTTTCATAAAAATAGAAGATGTGAATATATAAAGACAAAATTAAGAAGGTAAAGCAATTGCAAAGATGTATATGTTAGAAACGCCTATAGTTGAAAACAAGGAATTCAGTGCTTCAATAGGTAACAAGTATGGAGATATAAATAGCATAAAAACCGGTAACAGGTAAGAGGTGACAATAAGCAGGCGGGCTGTGCTTTCCATAATTAAAAAATAATAAATATAAAGGATTCTTTCTCCAACTTTATTCTTTCTTTGCAGGCGAAATAAGGGATCTTTTTTAATGGGTTTTAAAGAATACAAAAGAGAGCAACCACAATTTGTAGAAAGAGCATATTATTGAAATCAGTGACTTTAAAGTAAGAGAATATAAAATATGCACAAGGAAAGCTTTTGTGTTAAGTAAAAGAACGGATACCCATTCCCTCTACGGATGAGCGGACACCTGCAATAATTTCTTTGTGGAGCGTTTTTGTTTTAAAAACTGAATCCTACCACTGTAAATGGCAGTTCTCAAATTTTAAAGTGGTTTAGGCTTTCAGATTAACGCGAAGTATTCTCCTTTTAACAGATGATTTTTACCAAACTGAAATTTCACCGGAATTCGCTATTTTAAAGAGTAAAGAGGGGAAATTATTTTTCTTTTCTTTAGTGTTTTTCGTTTTAGTTTTTATGTTTCAAAGTGTGTAGGTGAATAATTTTTTACTGTCTTAACTATTCGAAGTTGGAAATCAGGTTTGGATCAATTGGGTTGTTAAAGTTAAACTACACTTCTCCGCAGCCGCCATCCCCGCTTGCCTGTTTAAGTATTTCCATTTATTGCTATTATGATTCTAGGACACTTAGTTCTCATTCGTTTTTGACTATAAGTTTGTTTTTTTATTTGTATGGACAGTTTTTATGTATATGTGAAAAAGGGAGAGGATTATTTTATAGTCTTATAAAAAATTCCAAGGCAATGACCTTTTTGCCTCAGTAATATTAAAATTTTCTTTGTTTGGCTCGGCAAAATTTGGTGAGGTTGGCTGAATCATGTTCTTACCAATGTTCCCCAGTACCACTATTCCACTTTTCATTCAATTCGAATAGAATGATAAAGTTGCTTCATTAAACACCACAGGGATGATTAATTTGAAAAATAGATCAAATCATAAACATTAGAAACAGAGGAAAATTATTTACTTTCACTTGATGATTTCTTGGAAATATTATGAACCCTGATAAAATCCATATCAACAATGTATCTGTAGTTGAATCCATCCAAGAACCCAAACATCTACAATCCAATGTATCAAGCGGATGCGTAATGATCTGATAAACACGCACAGAGCAGAAACAAACTTACGATCAAGAAGTTCATACCAAAGGTGAGTAGAGGCCGATGCCAATATACTTAAAAGAGCTTATTCCCAACAAAACGAACAAAGAAAACATAAAAGAAAAATGCTAGAGCGAGGACCACTGCCACAGCAACCACCTACAATAGCAACTCAGAAATGGGCATTGTTGATTTGCATCATTTAATAGCGACACAGCATAAACCCAAAGAAAAGATTTGAGAGAGACATACTTGGAGAGGGTGGTAAGGGAGCTCCCAACCATGCCTCCTCATTCTCAACGATTATTATTACTTAGCAGCCCCAAATGCTTAATTCCTATCACTTTTAAATGTAAGTCTAAAACACTGCCTGAGACCAACTTTGCCTAAAGTAAAAATACCCTTGCATGCAAGGTCTCACTGAAAAAGAACAGCAGAGCAAGGTGGCATCGTTTTACTGTTCATCTAAAACACAATTTCATGGCCTCTAAACTCCGATCTGTAAATATCTCTCGGCGTTATATATATTACTGCATAAGATAACAATACTAGTCTAACATATTTAAATAAATAATCTTGCAATAGCACTCTCTATGTATTATGGGGCTGAAAAATCAATCGAGTACCAAATTAATTTAATCAACGTGTTGAATGATTTGTCTTTTCTGTCATTGGCTGTAAAAAGAGGTTTCTAAATTTAGAATCTTCTGGCCCATTCATATGTTAAATCCCTGGATGGCTGGATCTAAGACCCGGGGACAAGGGAAAAGTTCTTATTTTAAGACAACTCTTTTTCAATCAAATAAAATTTCTGTACATCTCCAATTATTTATCAAAATAAGAAAAAAAAAATGCGATTATTTTGTTTTGATAGCTAACAACTGTTTCATAAAACCAAAGGTTTTATTAAAAAAAATTAAGTGTAAGTATCTCTCCTATGTCAAAGATCTTGCTTGCGATATTTATAAATTATATTTATTATACTTTTTAATGGTAAAAGATTATATCTTATGTTTCTTCTCCATTTTGGATTGGATTATCTTTCAATGACTATTGTAAGTCTTATGTTTAATATAAAGATTTGTCATTAGTTTGAACTTAACTCAGTTTTATGTGCATATTGTAAGATGTAAAACTGAATTAAAATTAAATTACTTTAACCTGCAAGCAAGTCTTTTTATAAAGTGTTTATGATAAGTTTTGAGATAAAAATATATATGTTGTTCATTTTGATAACAAATACTTGCACATATTAGATTTGTGATTGTCAAATATGAAGAATTGATCTGAATTTATAGATTTTGCAAATGCAAATGAAGATGAAATAGAGTGGATGAAGATGAAATAACTATTACTAGCACTTGTACCTAAATGAGGTTTAAGGATTACATGGATAGAAAATTATATGTATATGCATTAAACAATTAATAATAAGTGTTAAATACTGGAATGAAATAAACTTAGGAAAATTTAGATTTTTTCCTTAAAGAAATTAGGTCTTATCTGATTTTGAAATATTTGCATGCAAATTTAAAACATAAAGCAATGCAAATGAAAAAGAAAAGTCATCAAATTGACAAAAAAACATGCCAATGGAAATAGAATGTTTCCATCCAATTGGCAAATCAATATATAACTAACTTTTACATGTTAAGTGAGATTTTGGAGGCTTTCACCTAATATTTGGAGGTTTTTACCATTAAACCACAGCTCAAACTTGTTTTAATCTCAAATCTCACACGATATGTAGCCTTATCAGCTAATTAGTCAATTTCCTTGATTTATTGATTTTACTTATTTTACTTATTTATTTTCTTAATCATTTGACTATTTTGATTTTTTATTCTTATTTTGAAGATTTATTGTTCATTTTAAGTAATTAATTCACTAAATGTTTTGATGATTTATTAAATTAATTTGTAGATATTTGAGTTTAAAATGAAAAATTCAAAATTTACGCATAACAAAATTTTATAAATTGATTAAATAATGAGAATTATTTAATTAATTTAGTTTAGATTAAGTGAAATGATTTTAATTAATGATGGGTGATTGTTAGTTGTGAGGATAGAGTTAGTGAAATTTAAATGTCTACATTTTTCCCTCTTTGAAATGACATTGCAATTGCAAGAGAAATGTTCTTTCAAAGAAAGTAGATATCAACATGTGATGATGGAAGATGCCCCAACAATCAAAGATTAAGGATTTATTTATTTGGAAATGTTACTAATGTGGAAAGAATACATCCCAAAAATAATATGAGGATTGCTTGAGATTGGATTTGAAGGATGCTTCAATGCTTGGAGAGGCTTCAAATTTAGGATTGGATAAATTTAGGATTTGATGGATGATAGGATGCCCCTTCAAGATGGTGGGATAGGTTTGAAAAACATGCGTATGCTCTCAAAATGGATGAAATAAAATTAATAAAGGGATGGAAAGGTTCAAACTAGGTTGGGATGTGGAGTTATTAAATGAGATTATTCTAAATTATAGATTATGATGTTAGAAGTGGAAATGAAGGAGTATGGAATCTTTTTGGAGTAACTTGAGTATAGGTAGATACTAAGAATCTATGAAGAGATCCTTATATGTTTGAACAAAAAAATTGATTTGCATATACGTTATGCATCATGATATAATGGGATATGATGATGATTCATATAGGATTGACTTGAAATAATAAAAAATAAAGACAATAATAAAGATAAACAATATATTAGAAAATTCACTCTGATTTTTTTACTATGCGAAAAAGCACTGAAGACAGCTCAAGAGGGAATGCAAATGAGAGATGACGGTGTGACAATGGCTCAAAGGCCACCCTAACTAGCAAAATGCATCTGAAAGAGGCGAAGGGTGAATGCCGCCATGCCATGGTTTCTCTCAAGAGTCCTACCTCTCCTTGGACCATTACTTTGAGCAACTCGTGGCTTCTTTCCTTATTAAGGGTTGTAGGAACAGACAAAACCCCTTTCATGATTGTTTAGAATTCTACAAAACTCAAGTGGTTTTAGATAGATCCTTGCCACTTCCTTCATTGGCCTTTCACAATACTAATCCCTTGCATGTTTTCTCCTTGGGGGATACAGAGGTATTCTTATCGGATGTCCTGACGGACCTACATATAGAGGATGCTTGTTTTGATTCATTGGTTGATGACCTAAGGAATAAATCCCTACTTGTCTGATGCCTCTACAAGAGACCTCCAATTAAAAAAAAAATCTATTGGATGAGGAGGTCTTGGAGTAACATTCCCCTTGTGGACATTGACATCCTGGACTTTGGCTTTTTCCTACTTTTTTCTTGCTTTGTTTCACCTCTAAGGGTGACTACACCTTTGTTAAGCAATAGGTCCCTTAGTTTTATGGTCAATCCTACCTCTATTTGATAGATTGGTCACCTTTCTTTGCTTTGTTTATAGAAAACGTCATGATGGTCCCAATGTGGATTAGGTTGTATAATCTCCCTTTAATTATGTGGGAGACTAATTTCATCAAGAATATGATCAAGCAACTTGATACTTTCATGAAGTTGGATGTCAGTGCCCCCCCATCACAATTTACAAAGGTTTGCACCATCAATGACATCTCCAAACCTATGCACTCATAACGTGGACCCAGTTCCTCAATTATGAAGGTCTCCCCTTTAAATGTTAAATAACTGTAATAGAATTGGGCACGAGATTGTAGGTTGCACTTCTCTAAAGACTACCACCTCTCGTACTTTATGTCTCAAGAAATGGGTCAAGAAGTCAAGGCTCCCAAATGTGGAACCTATGTCTACTCTTGAGGCCCCAATTTTGGGCTCCTCTAAATTGGATAAATCCTCCCTCTCACCCACTAGTGACCTCAAGGAGGTGTCATCTCCCCAGCCCATTGTGGACCCCCCTCTCAATTGAGGTGACTGGAAATGGCTTTGATTTTGAAGGCTCTATATTCCTTCATGGATGATTTGGATGAAGACTACTCTAATTTTTTGGATCTTGAAAAATTAGTGGTCCCAATTAAAAACCACTCCCTTGCTCAATCTATGAGGGTCATCCCCAAACCAAACTTCCCTGCCAAAGGAGAAAAGGGGTGTAAACCTGAGGCTGAGAAGCTCTAGATCAAAGGTAGAGATGTGGTTGATGAAGGAATGTAGTGGAAAATGGATTCCTTCCTCACCAAAAGTATGAGGAAGGGGAAGGCCAAAAAGGTCACATGAGTTGTTCTCTTTGGGGTGGTGGAGTTTTCATTTTTTATGTTGGTTGTAACTTTGTTTCTAGTTTGTAGTTGTTTCTTGGTTTTCTCCTTTGTTTTTTGTACTTGCTTTGGTAGTATTAGTCCCTTTTTCATCTTATGTGCTCCCCACTTATGGGTTTGAAGCAATTTTTTTTAATAACTTTAATATGTGGGTGTTGCTCTACATGTAGCTATTAACCTATCAAAAAATTAAAGATAAACAAGTAAGCATGCATAAAATATAGAAAGGTAAGACAAACAAGACATTTCCCTTGATCAAGATAAAAGCTATCATTAATTATTTTATGATTATGATGATGATAATGTTGTTGATCATGGAATGATATTTCCTGAGAACATGAGGATTGGGAATGATATATCTTGATAATAATGATTGGTTACTTTAATAAGGTTTGGATTTTGGCACTTGACAAAGGATGAACCTTATAGATGTCTTTTAGACATATGTTGGGTTGCATGGCTATATTTAGCAAGATTATTATGGGCGGCTACAAAAAGTTGGGGGGGAAAAAGTGGCCAAATTTTGTAAAAATAATTTAAAAGGCTATAATGTGAGCGCGTTATAGTCTATTATAACAAAAAAAAAAACAAATCAAATTCATTTCATTTCACTATCATATTTTCTTAGCCCGCGGCTAGTGAACCTTGTGATAGCACGCTCACATTCTAGAGAGGTCAAATCCTGTAATTTCTTCATCGAATATTTTCAATTTCTTTGACAGGATGCCACCACGTCAATGAGGAGGTCGAATGAGTAAGCATTGTTTTTTTTTCATGAATTTTTGTTAAATAGGTAAATTTATATTTTTTAATGTTCATTTTTTTAATTTATAGGAGTAGAAAATCAACCTAAAAATCATTCTCCTCCTCATGAACAATCACATGAAAAAAATCTTGATGAACAACCACAACAATAAACTCCAATAATTCCTCAACATCATCCTAGAACTCAACAAAATTTAACAAGGGAAATTGAAAACAACAAAAATATTTATTAAGGAGTTAATTATGAGGTTGAACGATACTGTAAGTTCAACCTCAAAAAGAACCATGCTTGGAAATTCCCTTCAAACCATGTTAACACATGTAGATGCAATTAGTAGACAATTAAGTGGTTGGGAGGATAAGAGGTAGGAGTGTAGATATTTTTATGGAGATAAACTTTCATACAAAGAAGTAAAATAATTGCAAAATTATAAAATATAACTTGTGCTCATTATTCACCAACCCACATCCAAATCAAACTCTTGAGGTCTTAATAGTAAGAGGTTTCCAATCTATTGGTGCAACCACCAAGGGATTAAGGACAATTTTTGGAAGATGTGGTGGATGGTTTTCGACCATCCTCCATGCAACAATAACGAGGGAACCCAATATTTCTTGAGGAAACTCTATTGTGAGTTCATCCACACAAAAAATCCCTAACTATTTTGATATGCGAGACTTTCATGGAGAGGTGGTGGTTTGGCACAAGAAAGGCCAGGTGCTCATCAAGATCCTCAACAGCAATGTATATGATCACTCGCTAGGTCATATTATGAGCACATTTTTATCCCTTCCATCATGAAGGAGAGTGTTGAGATTGACACTCTACAATCTATTAGCTCTCTGACCTAGAGTATCATCCAGCGTGTGAGTCATGCAATACAGTGTCAACCAAGAGAGAGTTTGAGGGGTAGGGTTCCACCCCATTCTTGTTAGGCTTGTGGGTCAGCCTGTACATATGACCCCATAGATAGTCAAGAGATTGGTGCACATGATATGTCTGTAGCTGCCCAGTTGGTGATGAAAGATGCCATGTTGAATGAGGCTTTCATCCTTGATACTCAAGTAAACGTTACCATGTTCATTGAATTTCATTTATCAAATGTAATATTAACTAATTTATTTTAATGATTGTAATAAAATTTTAGGGTCATAGTGTTGATACTGTTAACATCGGCCCTCCAC
Source organism: Sequoia sempervirens (assembly GCA_007258455.2). Classification (NCBI taxonomy): domain Eukaryota; kingdom Viridiplantae; phylum Streptophyta; class Pinopsida; order Cupressales; family Cupressaceae; genus Sequoia; species Sequoia sempervirens. Next base: position 61,037 of record VDFB02258673.1, on the reverse strand, counting down.
CTATTTTTTACTCCATGACATCTACTATTGAGGTATGTAACTAGTAAACAATTATAAATATTACATGTAAATAGCATTGTTATATGAATAGTATTCTAATATCTGATTTTGGATGTTGAATATGTTAATATTTGAGGTTTCACAGTAACACCTCCAAGTTTCAGTGGAGTACAAACCTTCACACAAGTAATAGAATAAAAAAATTTAACTAATGTATTATATGTAATTAATTTGTCTAGTTTATATTCATATTGTTGTTTACATTGCATTGAACATCGTTCAAACTCAAAGCATTACTTCACATTGCATATTAATAGCTCAATGTTATAGATGACAAAATTTCAATTACAATATAGTCTTTTAGAAAGTCAACATAAGAAGTGATGCAATTACTTCACAAAGCATAAGTAATAACTAAGTGTAGACACGTAAAATTGACATCATGCATATTTAACTAATCATATTCGCTCATCAATTAAATAAACCAAGTTTAATTGATTAATCTCTAAGGATCATCCATCTAAAATTAAATAAATTAACTTTATCCCATCACTATCCCCCTTAGCTAAATAAATCAAATATTTATTTAACTAAATATTTATCACCTTTCATCTCCCTTTGATTTGATTTAAATCAAAGAAATCAAGTCAATGGGTCAAAACATCCTAATCATAATTAAGCTAATCTAATCCTAATTAGCCTAACCCAACTGCCCATCACATTCTCTAGATTTTTCCACTTGCACAAATAAATCAATTTAATGATTTTTAAATCCAACATTTTCCATCAACATGGCATCTTTGAGGAATATTCCCTCAAGTTTGAATTCAAAATCAAGTGGACATGTACATCCAACAAAGCAATTAATGTCTCTTACATGTCCCTTGCAAAGGTCAAACTAAACATTAACTCTCAAATTCAAATTTGAAATTTCCCCCTCTTGGGCACATTTCCCAAATCTTGCACATCCCTCAACCTATGACATGATAACAAGTGGCCTCTTTTCATTGGCTTGTTTTTATCCCACATTTCTCTCTTATGAGCACTCTTAGCATTTCAGAATCTACAAATAGAGAGCTTCATTCATCAACAAATCCTCCACAACTCCACAATCTTCATGCAAAGTCATTCTCTTAAACTAAGAACTGATTTTTTCCACCATCATTTGCAACATCAAGCTTATCAAGGATTGGGAAAGGGCTATTTTCCAAAATAGCACCAATCCACTATGAGATAAATATACTTAATGTTTTCATATGCTTTTGTTTGGTTTTGTTGTTTATTTTTTTTGCATTTGGAAGCATTGATGTATTATTCCATAGGGATGTCTTATTTGATTTGCTTAAATTTTACTAATAGTTGTTTGCTTTGAGCAAATGTAGATTTAGCATCTACACTAGGAGTAGTTTCCAATTGCATTTTCTTGTCATGGCATTCCAAGAGACCAAATTTTATCGAGGCATTTTTTCAAACAATTCACTGCCTTGTCTATGATATGGATGCTTGGAAAAAAATCTATGAAAGCATAATAGTAAGTAATAGCATATACAAGACAATGAGTTTTTTGAAAAAATTCCTCAAAGAACATTTATGGTCTCATGGTGATGTCCATTACCATGAGACCCAATTTCTTTGAGGAAATTTTTCAAACAACTCACCACCTTGTCTATGCTACCACATTTTTCATACATGTCTATCGAAGCATTTTATCAAATAGTTCACTTCCCTTATGCTATGGATAAAAGCCTAAAATAGGTTCTTTCCAACAAACTATGGATGCTTGGAAAAAATCTATCAAAGCATAATAGTAAGAAGTAGAATAGACAAGGAAGTGAGTTGTTTGAAATAATTCCTCAAAGAAATATGGTCCAATGGTGATAGAATGGCATTTCATCACCATGAGACCAAATTTATTTGAGGAATTTTTTAAATAGCTCACTTCCTTAAGAATAGAAACCAAGCCTTTAGCCAAAATTCCCCTCCAAATCCTTTTCAAGGTCCTCATCCTCATCCTCATCCTCAATTTGCTAATCCATGAAAGCTTCTACCCCTTATTCCACTTTCATATCCCACATCCTTAAAATGCACATCACCCCACTATTACCAAGAAAATTCATCACATTTCTCTCATAGTATCTTCCTCCAAGGACTATTTACAAAGTTGATTGTTTCCCCATGCAAAAACAAAGTGGTGCAATCTTCCCATATCATGCATCCACCTTCATCACCCCCACATCAAGATAAAACCTAATACCTTAAATCTTAAATGAATCCCCTATCAAGACATCTATCTAATTTGAAGAGTCTATAAAACCTTCCTCCCTCATGACACCATGTATATCAAATGAACTACATCCATCTCCTAATCCAAAGCATGCTAACATAGATTCCCCTACATATAAAGATCAAGGAAACCCTTCCCTTCAATCATATGATCCCCTTCCTTCTCATTATCCCATTTCCAATCAAGAACAACATATCCCTTCCATCTCATCTAATGATATATTTCCATTTCAAGAGAAAGATATCCCTTCATCCCCCTCTCACAATCCCCTCTCCCCCACTTCATCTAATGACATCCTTTTGTGTCTAGATCAAAGTACCTCTTCCAATCCATTATATGATTGCTCTTGAAATGTGGTCTCAAAGTACACCTTCCACCCCATATAATTATCATCTTCCCCTCATGATCAAAACACCCATCCCTCTTCATCTCATGATCCCCCTCCATCTCATAACTAAGACCACACTACACCATCCACCCCATCCCAGCATAATAGCATAGAGATGTCAATGTTCAATATTTGAAAAAATGGTCTCAAATAAATGCGGTCTCATGGTGATGGAATGACATGACAGAAAAAGTTTTCATGGCATTCCATCATGTGCCATGAGACCACATTTCTTTGAAACATTTTTTTAACAGTTCACTGCCTTCTCTATGCTACCACATTTTTTGTACATGTCTACCATAACATTTTATGAAATAGTTCAATGCATCATTACTAGGAATAAAAGCCTAAAATAGGTGCTTTCAAACAAGCTATGGATAGGGAAAATAATAAGCATAATAATAAGAAATATATAGTTCAATAAGTACTCAAAATTTTGTTGATTATCTCATACATTATAAGTCATGATTTGTATCACTATTCTACTTTTTATGATTGAATAATTTGTTCTTTTATTTTCAAATTTTACAAGTAGAATCACCTTTAGATGTAAATAGGGAAATGGAGCAATGATTATCTAGTGCAATAGACAACTCGATGCCTCTTATGAGGGTATGAAGCAGATTAGTAAATTTCAAATTACATTCGTTGTTATAACTATTAGTTAGTGAAAAATCAAATGATTATTGACTTGTAGTTTAATCTCTATTTGGATGGTTTTTATAGGACTTGGGTGTGCCACAACATGAGAATATGATTCTTTCATGTGAGAAGAGAGATTTTCTAGTCATAGTAAGTGATTATTTTGTTAAATATATCATTTTTTACAATGTAATTTATTTATATTAATGTCTTTACTTATTATTGTAATAGTTGAAGCTTGATGAGGAACTAAACCCCAAGAGGATCATCCCTCGAGTTTATTGTAAATGAGTGGCATACACATTGCCATCCACCCAACCACCAAATACCACCTGTTTGTTTCATTCACTTGGAGGGAAATGACTTTTGAGTGGGGATTTTTGTTGTACGCCTATATCAAATTTTTGGACATATTTTGTATTGCATATACTTGAACATTGTATGCCTATATGGCATTCTTGTAAGCCTATATGGCTATTTTGTATATATTTTATACTTATATCAACATATATTGATGTATGCCTACATGGCTATTTGTTTAATATAAATCTTTTTTATTGATGGTGTCCATATTTGCATTATAAATCTATTTTTCAATATATACGAGTTACATGTATTCAAGTGTATAATTTACAACTTCGTGTGTATACTTTGTGACTTACTTGTTTCCATGTGTATACCTTTTATTCATGTTTATACTTTGTATTCATGTGTATACTTCATGGCTTATGTGTATTTGAATACTTGTGCTTCACTTATTCACATGTATTCTTCACTTATTCCAATGTATGCTTCATGCTTCCAATGTATACTTCACTTATTCACATGTATACTTCACATATTACATGTATGTTTCATGCTTCCAATGTATACTTCACTTATTACACCTTTCATTTTCTCATGGTCTTGACATTTAGTATTTGGTTAGCCCTATTGGGAATTAAGGTGTCTCAACCTTGGCAATTCCTAAGTTATTTATTTACTATTATTTTACATTTTTCCATGGATAAATATCATTTGGGTATGTGCAAGATCATGATGGGCCAAAAAGTGGCAATATGATGGGTATTGTAGGGTATGTGGCTGACGATTTTTTTTACCCAAAATTAATGAAACGAAAAGGGTTTTTAAAGAAGATTCTCAGCTTTCCATCAATATAAAGCATGCTTTACTTTGAATTTAATAAATAATTATTATCCATTTTTTATTTGAATTACTACTAACGTCCTGATTGATAGGTTGATTGAAAATCATCTATAGCTTTCAAATGGTATCATATTTTTTGAATCTGAAACATGCATCACATTCTATGATTTGTATACTATAGGATTTTAAAAAAAATAAATTTCATGAAGTTTTGACCAAGCTGAGGTGGTTAGACATACTAGTTTTTATATTTTTTAAAAGTTGTAATAAAAAAATTATAATTAATTTTTTACTTGGAAAATAATTAAAAAAAGTACACATCACATCGGGACATGAGTCCTCTACTTATATCTAAAATATTATAAGAAAATATTATCATTTTATTGTGGTTAGGGTGGTCATGAGACCTACTCTTGTTTTTTCCTCGAAATTTAAATACTACTACATTGAAATTTCAAATTTTCACCAAATAGATTTTGTTTTAAAAATAAACCTAGTAGTTTAGAAACTACATTCAATTTGCTATAAATTCTATTCTTACATATTTTTGAAATAATTTATAGATAACTTATTCAATTTTTTATGTCAAGTTGCCTAACTTTAATTTTTTAAAAAAATTTGCCACTTAAGGGCCTATTTTTTCCATGATGATCCTGCACATTGTTGATGTGTTTTTTATGCACTTCTCAACACAGGTAATGCATAGGTGCACTACCTCTCTTGAAAGACAATCTTCCACAATCAGATTGCAGAACACTATCCCAAGATCTCTTGGATGTCAGGTCATGACAGTGCTTAGATACCTCAGTAGTTTGATGTGATTTGCTGGAATCACAAGGCCGTCTTACAGAAAATACAAAGTAAAGACACAAAGCATGGAAGTTGGATCTTGAAATGGAGTTCTTAGGATAAGGGCTATTATGCATTGGATGTATGTTCAAACAGCAATCTTGGACTCCATTTAGTTGTTGGATTTGGCTTTACAATGTGCAATGAACCTTAACATGGGTCAGTTACTAAAAAAAGAGAAAAAGGGGCGAAGGAGAGGAAAAGTTCATAAGTATGAAGCTTGCTATGAATAGTGACAATGGAGTTCCTGCAATGGACAATTTCTTAAAACAATATCCCACTTAACCAGGGATTTCACAATATCATGGAAATTGTGCTATCTTCTAAGGACTACAGATATTTTATTCTTTATCCACCACATACATGCATGAATCAAAGATGAATGTTTGGAACAGCTTTTGAAATCAAGTCCAGACTAACTTTGCAAAGCTATCTACCTTCAGCAAATAGTAAAAAGTATGGACTAAGGGATCATCAACAAGGCAGAAATTTTCACAATCACCCAACAGCATTCCTAAGATTTATCCAAAGAAAGAAAACATCTAACTAAATAGCAATAAGATCTAAGTCAAAATTCTAACATTGGAGAATGAATCAAATAACATGAGAGAAACCAAGAAAATACACAAAATCAATGTCTTTTCTTATAAATTTCAGCAGCATGTCTTTACAACAACTCAACTCTCTTTTGCAAATGAGAGGAGTGCCCTATTTATAGCTTTCAAAAAGTTAAATGAATGGCAAAGATTCATTCTCATTGTGTGGCCAAGATTCATTACAAAATAGGGTTTCACCTACCCCCAAATAGATTACAATTTAAAATACATTTTTGTCCCTTCCCTATTTCGTCTTCTTATGGATGGCACTGTAGCTCTTTCGTCTTTTAGCAAATTGATGTTTCCTCTTTACTATAGCTACTCTTCAGGAAGGTCTTTGTCTTTGGCTGGGTTGTCCTTCTGTTGTTCAGAAGTTGTGTGTTCTATGTACTTAAGGATGACTGTTTGGAGCTTGTCGATTTCAAGGATTTCACATCGTAACGCCTAATAGCTCCATTCCTTAGCATTTTCTTCCAACCTCTTCCAGTCTTCGTCATACTTCGAGCCTTGATCTCTAAAGAGCTCTGATTGGTTGAAGGCGCGGGTAGCAAAACTTAAGAACTTTGTTGTGATCTCTCCAGCTGTCTCGTCCTTCATCTTCTCCTCGAAGTATGGTTTGATTTTCTCGGCATCCATTTGCACAGTGGGCATATCATATCTCGTCATCAACTTGAGATATCGGGCACATTCTGCCTAGATTTCTTTGATCCACTCAATGTCAGGATCCACCCTGCTCAGAATTTGCTCCAACCTCTCCTTCCGGTTGTCGAGGTCCCTGCGCCACACATCCACTAGCCAATGGTCTTCCTTTTTCAGCTCTAGTTTCTCCTCCCACGTGGCCGTAGGCATCTGAATGATAGCTTTGATTCTTGGGAAGGTGGAGTCGTAGGTGGCGGGGAAATTGGTGCAGAGCCTCCTCGTGCTCTCCAGTAACTACATCAGGTTCAGGAACTTGTTGGCTGTCCGCACAGCCCTGCTGATTCCCATGTTTCTGACAGATGAGACTTGTCGGAACCTATTTTTAGTGGTTTTCTCCAAGTTCTTCCTTCTCTCCATTTTTTCAATTTGTTCTTTGGAGAGCAACTGTGGCACAGCTATGGAGGTGGTGGGCAGGTCGTCCGTTAAGGACCATTAATGTATGTAGTCTGTTAACGCAGCAACCTATGCCTTGAGCTCATCCTTGGAGACCTTGTCCTATTTTATTAGGTGCACCACTGCGGCCACCAACTCCTCAAGGTGCTCAACCTTCTCCTCTCTAGTTGTTGTCCCTAAGTCAATGGTGGAGATGTTGTAGCTCACCCTTGCCTGGCCAATAGTTAGCATTGCGATTTGTGTTGCTTGGGAACCGGAAGCATCCATGGTTATCCTGCACTAGACCTTGGGCTTCTTCTCCTTCTTGGTTGTGACCTGGGATCGAGCCAAGATGGCCTCCAATCTCACCCTTGGGTCCTTTAGCATAGGGTTCATCTTCTCAAGTTGCCTCTCTAACTAGTCAGGCATAGCAGATTTATCCTTGGGTGAATCACAGTTATCCTCACCCTCCTCAGTCAGAGGCAAGACTTTCACCTCTTTCTCCTTTTGGGGTTCTCCTTTCTTTTAGGCAGCCTCCTCCTCTTTGTCAGAGTTTTAAACGAAAATGAGGCGTTTGATAGGCAGCTTGGTGGACAGCCGCTAGGTGGGACTTTCTTCTTTTGTTGCCTCTTCTTCTCTCTTCTCCTCAGCTACCTCAACCACGGGGCTCTTGGCAACATGGGTTTCAGCCTTGCTGAGATCTTTTATCTGCTGCTTTTCCGGCGGCTGCCCTTCTTCACCATGTGGTGACTCTTTTGTTTCCTCCCCAACGTTCTTTAGCTGCTATGCCAACTCCTCCTAAGGTCCTCATCGAACATCTAGATGATTTCCTTAGCACCCGAGCCACCCTCCTCATCTCCAGCCTTGGAAGAGCCTGTCTCTTCTTCCTCATACACCACCCTATTGATGGTTCGATGCTCGTACTCAGGGTGCTCATAATATTCATCAGCCTCCTCCCCGATAGGCTTCGAGGCTTCCCATTATTGCTCCTCCAACTCCTCTGAAATTTGCATTGTGGCTTCCATAGCTAGCGGCCCGATTGGCGGTTGTGAAGGCCGAGCAGTCGCGAGGGCTTGGGCGAGGGCCGCTTGGAGAGTTGGATCCATTAAGATTTGTGAGAGCTCAGGGGGAAGGTTTTGCATGTGCCTGTTAAGAGCCTCGAGCATAGTGGCAAGGGGGATAGGTGACGTTATCGTTGTCAAAGAAAGCGATGTGATCAGTGACATAGCAGCAGAAGAGGAAGGGGGAGTGGTCATGCCAGAAGAGGAGTCAATGTTAATTATTGACTCGGCCGGGGGTGAGGGAGCAAGATGGATAGAAATGTCCACCGCCGGCGGGGAAGCGACAATCGCAGCAAGAGAGGAGGGCAGTGCCACAGGAGGGGCAGGGAGAGGCAAGGGAGGCTGCAATTCTGTCATAGCCACTGTCTGCTTGAGCCTTTTGGGAGATGAGACTCCCATTTCTTTCTTTGCTTACTCCTTGGGATCTACAGACTGCGCGGTCTCTGTTCCCTTTCTCTTCTGGGACCTAGTGACTGGAGGAGACTTGGAGGTTTCACCAGTCGATGTGCTGGCAACAATGTCCTCCAAGGCACTTGGCTCACTCTTGATCCCTTCATAGGTTAGGACCACCCCTTGTCATTTCAGATGTGCCACTTGTCCATCGATCCACTCCCTGGTGCGAGTTATGATTGGTTAGGTGATGGTGTCTAGGTCATCGACCTCTTGTTCATCCTAGTCGATTAACGGTATTGACAGGTTGGCAACCGCAGGGTACCTTGGGTGCATAATGGTGGACTCGTCCTCCTCAACCTGGTTCAGTACTGGGAACAACTGCACTCTTCTCAGGAATAGCACCGTCAGGCGCATGTAGTGCCTTGCGCGTACTTCTTTGTCGTCCTGGCAGTCGGCCCAGAAATCTTCAATGTGGTATTGGTGGGAATATGCTGGTCCTAGGGCCTTCCTGACATGGCCATGTGGATCCATCCGCAAGCGGGCAGTGTACCAGTCAAAATTGTAATCCTTGAGTTCCCTCTCAGAGTTGCTGGCACACTTGGAAGTTTGTAATCGATACATGCCCTGGCCAAGGGTCATGGGATAGGGGATCCCTGCTACGTGCTTGTTGCTGAAAATTGCCTAGATGTGATGGAGTTGCCGAGAGAGCTCCAAGAGGATGATCCTATTATTTGGGTACCGAGGCAATTTGTTTGGCCTTTCCGTGAAACCTTAGTCCTGGATGTATGTAAACATGGGGAACTGGATGAACAGGAAGGCGTATTGCTTTAGGAGCACCCGGGCGTTGTGGGAGACCCTCCTCTCGAAGTCCCTAGTAATCAATCTAATGATGTGGCCTATGAAGGCGTCATTAACTCTGCAGTACTCCTAAAAAATTTAGTATTGGAGCTGCGGGTATTTGTCATAGGCCTTAAGTCCTCGTTTTTGCCCCTAATCGGGTGCTACAAATAGGTCGTTGTATTGTCTATGATCCACCAAATAGTAGACAAGGTAGGAGGTCATGTAGAATTTAGAACTCTTCTTCACGTTTACAAACTACTCGTGGAAGCAATCGCTAATGATGCCTCCCCAGTAGAATGAGACATTTCTTGTAACATCCTCATTTCCCCGCAGGATCTGCTCAATAAAATAGGCCATCCACTCCTAGAAGTAGGCTGCCATTAGGAGACCTCTGACCCTGCTCAACAAGGTTACCAAATCATGGTAATCCTCGTGGAAATCGCTATGAAAGAGTTATTGGGGAACCTTCGCAGCGCTGCCATATTTTTTCTTAAGCCAATAGAGGTTTATTGACTTCTTGCACCCTCCCAGATTAGCATCCCATGCCTTTTGGCATTCTTCCAACATGGGAACCTCCATCTGCTGGAATGTGGGAATATGGAATGTCTTGGTGATTCCTTTTGGAGACATGTCTACAAGGATATTCCCTTCCTTGTCCACAATTGTTTTGATGTCTGTTTGATAGGCTTCTCGGCAAGCCATGACCAATTCAGGTGCCACGAGCGAGGGAGGGAAACTGGAAGCCTTGGCAATTCCACTCTGCCGTATTAACCTGGAATTCTTTGTGGTCAGGTTGACCCTGACCCTCTGAGTGAATTCATCTATATCCACCTAGCCAATATTTGTATCTGAGATTTCCTTCTAGTCAGTTGTGACCTTTGAGTGGAGCGGCTCACCCTAGAACTGAAACTTCATTTGATCCTTGTCTTCTTTTCCCCGAGGGGTCCTCCCTGATTTCTTTCCTTTGTCCTTCTCAACGGATGCCCCTGAAGTTCTTGCTCCTGATTCTATATATTCTACAAGCAAGGGAAAAGTCAGCACAATAAAATATCACAAGCATTCATGTTAGTCCACATTTCGAAAATAACATCTAAATAATCAATCAAGTATATCATAAATCTTATTTCTAAATGTTATTGATCTTTGTTTCAGGGCATTTGGACAATCCGGGCCTGAAGGGCCGGACTTCCCTAGCAGGAATGCTGTCTGGAAGGGAAAACATAGCCAAAAGCTCCCGGAGACCCTCCTTGGCCAAATTTTAATGTTTTAACAAGCTCATGATGAAGAAGAGCAAAAATTTGGGACGTGGGTCGAGGTCAGATTCTAGATTTGAGCTTGTTTAGATCGATCTAGGAAGATTCGGAGGTTTCAAGCTGGGAAGCCGTCAGGAAATGGTAGTTGGTGACGGCAGATAGCTGACAGAAATTCGAAGGTGGAAGTCTGAGGATCAGGGTCCAGGAGGCCAAAGGACGGCTGGCATCAAGTCAATTCACTTTGGACGCTCGGGCCGGTCAGGTCAGGAAAGCGCTCGGACTTCGCCGTTTGGGACGGAAAACATCGGACGGAAGTCCGGCAGAGGAAGTCGTGGGATATGAGATCATTTAAGTCCAGCAGCCATTGTCGTGGCGGGGTTCAGAGGCCGGAGCGCTGGGAGAGAATTTTCATTAGAAACAACGTTCAAGAGGTGGACTTCTGTAGATGGAAGTCCAGATACTGGCGCCTGATGAGCAGACGGCAGAGCGGGGACCTCTGTTAGGAAAGGCGGGCGAGGATAAGAAACCCGGAACACGAAGCCCGGAGGACCGGCGGCCGCGAGAAGTTTGCGAGAAAGCATGGCAGGTGAAAGCTCGGGGTCCAAAGACTGGGCAGATGGGGCGAAGATTCCATCAGTCAAGAGATCCATGGACTTCCAAGGACGGAAATCTGGGATTCGAGGCCTGGGGACGCGAAAGCAGCCGTCGCGAAACTTCTAGCCAACAACGGAGAGCAAGGCGGGGTCCAGGGGTTGGGCGTCATTGGGGACATCGCCACTGACAACGGCAAAAAATTGTGCCGGGAAATCCGACGCCCGGAACCTGAAGGTCATAACGGTGCAACAGTTTTATCGCCAAAGTTTGAAGGCGGAAGCGAAGGCAGAGCCCGAAAGGCGGGACGCCGAAGGATGCCCATCATTGAAGGAGGCAAACTGTCCACGAAACTCCGAAGATGGAAATCCGGGGTCCCGGGCCTGAAACGACCAAAGGTTGCATGTTCAATTTTCAAGTTTGGGCAGTGAGGGATAGTCGGGGCCCGCAAGTCGAGAGGCAGGGGCAAGTTTGCAGATGAGGCGTGGCAAAATGCTAGCGGAACCCCGTGGCAGGAAACCCGAAGCACCAGGCCCGGAGAGAAAGATTGTCATCGGCGAGTGCTTTGGAGTTTGAATTTCGACGGTGAAGGCGAGGTTCGGGCCCGGGAAGGACATTTTCCTTGCGCGAAGAACAGCCCCGATAGGGAGAAGTCTCGAATCGGCGGCGAAGGCATTTTGATAGGTTTGTCAATTTTTTAACATGTGGGTTATGAGCGCAATTTAGTGTTCTTCAATTTTATGCCATCCTAACTAATTGTTCAATTATTTAGATCCTTGAAAATCACAAAAAAGACATATGGGAGGGTGAGGGGATGGCCTACCTCAAAAAATGCTAGGTGGGGGACATGAAATCTACCAGGGATCAACGAAATGATGTTGACAGTGACGATCGTGATGCTGGTGATCACGGTGGGCTCCAGATGATAGCTTTTTCAATTCGCTCCAATCCTGCAGAATGATAATGACTGCCCAGATTAGGCTTTTTATACCCAAACTGCCATGAATGACTATAATAAATGCTTGTACGGCCGCAGGAAAAGTTGGTGAAATTTGAAACTAGGTCGGCGGCGGCGGCGAGAAGTCCGGGACCCGGCGACCGGGAGAACGTTTCGTGACAACCGCCTTGAAATTTTCATTGGTTTGCACGGCGGTGGCGAGGATCTCGGGGCCCGAAGGGTGGGGTTCCGCCAGGGGTCCACCGTCAGGAACGGCGGAACCGTTACGGAATTCTGGGAACAAAATTCTAGACGTCCGGACCCGGAAGACCCCTTGGTCATCTGGAGGACATGCAGGCCACTTCAAAGAAAACCGGCGGAGAAAAGGCAGGCAGGGCCCAAAGAGTGGGGCACCGTGGGAGGTTCGTTGTCGCGGATGATGAGACTGAGACAAAAGCCCGATGGCGGACCTCCGAGGCCTGGGGCCCGAAGGAGCGAGCACCGCCCCAAAAAAAATTTACCAAGTTTGCAAATGGCAAGGGGCGGGACGGACCCCAAGGTTTGAAAAGGCCCTCAGCAAACGCCACAAGGGACAGCATTTTCAGAAGGGAAACCCGAGCACCTGGGTCCCGGAAGGGCCCGGGGCCGGTTCAGAGCCAAAATGCCAGAGGGACTCCCCGAAGCCCTGGAAGGTAGCAAAAAACCAAAAGCAGAGGCATGATCGGTTTATGAGGGAACTTTGGAGAAACATCGACTATCTGAAACATCAAAAAAAAGAGGGGCACGCAAAATGAGGCGGCCCTAAAAGGACCCGACGAGGTGAAAGAAAAGAGGGTCCCCATTCTGAACGGGGCATGTGTGCTAAGGGCATAATAAATGGCGACTCCGCTGGAGAATGCTCCCGAACGTTCTAGGGATAAATATTCATTCAGGACCTAGAATCTCTGGTTTCGCAGACCAAGAGCAGCTTCCAAAGATGAACCTGGGAGAATGAGATCCTTAATTGGGTGAGCTTACAGGACATCTCAGAAGTGTGTGTGTAGTGAATTCATTCATTTCCTAGGGACAGTGACCAAGGTTACCAATTCAACCGAGTGAGCTACATAAATCGCCTAACACCAAAAGTAACCTGGACATTGCCCCGCTGCCAGTCAAGTGTCCATAGCCCCAACAAGGTTGTCGCTACAATCTCATGGGTATTGCTCTACTGTCGGCCGGGCGTCCATAGCCCTGATAGAGTTACCCGAACACCCATATGGTCATTTATTTCCCTTTTTCAGAGTTGTTTTTTTTTCTCTTTTTTGCTTTGATATTTTACTTCTCTTTTACCATTTAGTTCGACTGGGTAAGCATTGAAGCCTACAATGGGTTTGAAACTGCAATGGTCATTGGAGCAAACTTGAGATTTTTCACTCACTAGGGTGTCATAACAACCATAGCACGGACCTTTGGAAATTATTATTATGTGCTTTGTGCGAGATCCAAGATGTGGGTAAGAAGATCCAGCTAAGGGTCAAGTTCTGAGTAGAGTTCAAATAAGGAAATCATTCACGGACAGCTTTCAAAGATCGATGATCTAGAGTGAATGTTTAGCCAAAGAACACAAAGAATGGACAGCAAAGTGAACCGCTTGTCAGGCAAGCACAGCCACCGCAAAGGAGCGGGAAACATCTTTCGAAACAAAACTACTAGGAGGGAGAAAATAAAAAGCAACACAAACAAAACACAAACAAGCAAGAAAGCAACTACTCTAACCTATGTACAAGTTATTTACAACAATGATCTTAAAGAAGCTCATGCCTGGAAGTAATGCTTTAGGTGTTGCCCGTTGACTGGCAACGAGACGTTCTCACCAGTTAGGGTCTTTAAGCGGAAGGCATTATCTCCCAAAATCTCAGCTATCTGAAAGGGGCCAAGCCAAAGCTTATCGAATTTGTTGTACCCCCCTTTCTTTTCATGGGCCTTGTCCCAATATAGGACCAGATCTACAATTCTAGAGGCTTTGATTTTGGCCCGACAGTCGAACCATCTCTTAACTATGCCTTGATGTTTGGCAAAATTTTATATCGCATGGTTTCGGACTTCCTCTAAATTCAAGAGCTCAGCTAACCGAGCTTCCCTACGATCTCCTCCTTCATAAAAATCATTGATGAACTGGAGAGTAGGAATCTTCAGATAGATGGGGAATACATGCTCTAGGCCATAGACGAGGTGGAACGGGGAATCACCAAGGGCAGCCTTATGACGGGTTTGATCAGCCCAAAGGGCGAAACGGAGCTGGGTATGCCAGTCCTTGGGATTCCTATCTAGGAGCTTCTTGATCACAGTAATCAGGTTTTTGTTTGTGGACTCGGCAAGGCCATTGCCTTGAGAGTAGTAATTGGACGAGAATTTAAGGGCTATTCCATAGTCAAATTCCTAACTAGCAAATTTCAATGAAGCAAATGCAGGTCCATTATCACATACCAAAGCATGCATACGGACAACCAAAGCGATTTAAAATGAAACTTTCTAGAAAATTAGTAACTATTTCAGTTGTGCATTGCTTACATAATATTGCTTCCATCCATCTAGTACAATAATCAGTAGTGGTAAAAATGTACTTGTGTCCCGCAGATGATGGAGGGTTTACCGAACCGATGAAGTCGAGACCCCATTGCGCGAACGACCTTACCTCCAGCACAGGTTGCAGTGGGACAGCAACATTCCTCTCCCTTGTGGCAGAATTCTAGCATGTGTGACATGAGCGAACATGGCAATGGGCATCCTTAAAGACGGTGGGCCAATAGTACCCTACTCTCAATATTTGATGTGCTGTAGAAGAACCCGAACCATGGCCCATACCAAATTTATTGTGAAACTCCTTCAGGACGTATTTTGCTTCTTCCTTGCCAAGGCATCTCAGATAAATGCCTTCACGATTCTTCTTGTAGATGATGGAACCCTGTAGCATGTAGCCATTACTTTTCAATCTCAGGGATTGCTTTTGGACCCCTTGTAGGTGCGGCGGACACTTATGATTCAGTAGATAGTAGATGACATTCTAGTACCACTCTCCTGGGGAGACATCCTCAAGCTGGTACTCCTACACCGTGAGTTCAGGTCTAGCTTCTACTGCTATTTCGGCAATTGTGCGGGTGAGTGTCTACCCTCGCACCAGTTTCATTAGTTGGATCTCCATATCATACTCTTGGAGTAGGGTGACCCACTTAGCCCTCGTTCGCCCAATTCATTTTGCATGAGCAGCATTTTTACCGCTGGGTCAGGGACAATGGCAAACACCTTGTTGCATAGAATGTAGTGTCTAAATTTCTTTACTCCTCTAACTAGAGTGTACGCCTGCTTTTTGATGTTGTGATAACGCAATTCGGCATCTTTGAGGGGAGCACTCATAAAGGTGATTGGATGCTCGTTTCCTTCATCGTCTTTCTAGCTCAACATGCTAGCACAAGAATGTTCTGAAGCAAATGAGTAGATGTAGAATGGCTTCAGATAATCCAGGCTGACTAACACAGGTGCTTCAGCAATAGCCCGTTTGATTTCTTCGAAGGATTGTTTGGCATCAGGTGTCCATTCGACTTTGGCATCTTGTTTGAGCATGGCATTGAGAGGTTTGACAATCTCCGCAAAACCCATGATGAATTTCCAGACAAATTTGATTTTTCCAAAGAAATATTTTAATTCCTTCTTGCTGCCCGGGGGCTGAATTTTGAGTAAGGATTCAATGCGTTCAGGATCAATGGAGATTCCTTGCTCTGAAATGATGTGCCCGAGCAGTCTACCTTTAGTTACTCTGAAAATGCACTTCTTGGGGTTGAGGAAAACCCTGAACTCCTTACATCTCTGAAATACCTTGCATAAGTCGGAGACGTGATCACCTTGCTTCTTAGAAAATACGGTAAAATCATCCATGTAGATGATTATGCACTTGCCAATTAGGTCTTTGAAGGCGATATCCATGGCGCGTTGAAAAGTGGTGCCAGCGTTGATGAGCTCGAAAGGCATTCTTTGGTATGTGAACTTACCCCACTTAGTGGTGAATGTCGTATTGTGACGATCCTCATATTGTACCATTACCTGATTATATCTAGAGTACCCATCAAGGAAAGACATCATCTGGGAGTCATTGGCGATCTACAGCACCTCATCCAGCGAAGGTACTAGATAGTTGTATTTCTATGAGGCGCGATTTAGATTGCGGAAATCCACACATAATCTAATCTCCCCATTCTTTTTCCTGACCAGGACCAAGTTAGCCACCCACGTTGAGTGCCTGATGAGAAAAATGATTCTTGCTGAGAGCAACTTTTGCACCTCCTTATAAACGATAGGTTCTAGCAGGGCATTGATAGGGCGCTACCGCTGATAGAATGGCCTCACTTCGGTCTTTAGAGGGATGGTGTGTGTAATGACAGAGGTGTCATATGTTTTTAAATCTTCGTAACTCCATACCACCACATCATGGTATCTTCACAATGCCTCCATAATTCCTCTTTTTTCCTCTGACGTGCACACTTTGCCGATAAAAACATTCTTGGTCTCCTCGGCTGTCTCAAGGTTGTGAGCATTGCACTGGTTGCTTATGGCCTCCTTTTTCGTTTGTTGATCCTGATCTTTGATATGATCTAAGTCGAATATGCGTTCAAGCTGAACCATACCTCTGGGGATTGTGTTAGTCTTGAGGTTGATAACCCCTTCTATATCCAGTTTGGCCTCCTCTGGATCAGCTTCGTCAATTATTTGAGCTACGAAGATGTCAAAACTTGTGATGAACTGAAGGATGTGCTTGTCGTCATTGAAGACTTGCATGTGAGTGACATTATCTAGGACTGATGATGTGGATGTTAGCTCAATAGTGAATTTCTTGAGCCCAGACAAAGAGAGGGGTTGTAGCGTGCTTGTCGCTTGAGCCAAGGCATCAGCTGTGCGATTCTGAGCGTGAGGGATCAATTGTATGTTGAATGCATCTAAACCCTCCAAGAGATCCCAGACCCGATGCTTGTAGTTTGTGAGCCTTCAATCATGACAGGAGTAGAACTTTCTGATCTACTTAACTATGAGCGCAAAATCTCTGAAAACTTGCAGCACCTTTACGTTTTTCTTCAAGGCCATGAGGAGGCCAAGGACTAAGGCCTCATATTCCACTACGTTATTGGTACAATAAAACTACAAATAATGGGCAGTGAGAAATGTCTTACCTATTGGGCTGATGAGTTCGAACCCCGCTCCAGCTCCTTGCCTGGACTTCGATCCATCAAATCGAAGCATCCAACACATGGAGGATTCCTTATTTTCATATCTAATTGAGCTTTCATTCCCTTTCGGCTGGGCGGTTGGCCTTGTGATCCGAGGGGAGTTTCCTGGTTCGATGCAATGATTAATAGGCAGTTCTACTGGTGCCTCCTTTGGCATTTCCGTCAGAGGAGCAGCTAATTTTCTTACATGCACCACTGCTACTTAACACAAGCAACAGTCAAACTTAGAGTGTGTGGCATTATGAACTCTGCACCAGTTAGGCAGCAAGAGATCCTATAAATTCATTTGGGCTCTTAGGCTGAGTTGATCCCTTGCACATTTCTCCATGAATTCTTAGAAGCCATTGAGTAGTCCCCAGCCGTCATCTTTATCTGGTTCATCATCGGCTTCTACCAATGTTTCTGTGTCTGGGGGCATTCGTGTGGAATCCGCTGAGGGACTACACAACACGAGTAACACCTCATCGACACATTCTTCCTGAAGCCTGACCTCATTTTGGTAGGCAAAAGGGCGGTAATTCCCTAAATTGGTCTCAGTGAACAACACCTCACTGAGATTATTGTATTCCATGATCATGTACTTCATGCGGGGCTCACGGTCGATATGGATCTGATTTGGCATCCCTTTCCACGGCAGCTACATGTGAGAGAGGTCTATGGTGGTGTATCCAATCAGTGCCTTAGTGAATTCCCTTCCCAAAATGATTCCATATGCATCGGGAATGTCAGCCACTTGAATATCAATGATCTGTTGTATCCGTGGGTCTACGGCAATTTGCATCGGGATACAGTTTATTTCACCCATGATGTTGATCTCTATTTTATCCAGTTGGGTGACCTTCCTCTTTGAAGGTGTAGGAGTGATGCCAAGAGCCTTGCATACTACCAAGGGCATGACATTGGCAGACGCTCCTGAATCTAGCAGGCAGTTATGTAGATTCTTCCCAAAGATCCTAATGGTGGTCAGGAAAGGGGGAGTTTCTGGTCTCCCTTGGAGGATGCCCATAGGTGTGTCCATTTGAGCTACCTGACCTTTGTTCTGATCACTGCCTATATCCTTTGTTTGCTTAAATTGTTGGTCCTTGGAAAACTACCTAGTAGCCCTTTCTATCTCCTTTTCAACTTGTTTACTTGCTGACTAATTCACGGGAACATCCCTCATTTTTCTAGCATTATCGTATATCTTTGGTTCTTTCCTAGGCTCTTCAAAGGTTACACTCTTGGCTGGGGTTTCTTGTGTTGTACTAGAGGACGGAGTCCCGTTAAAGACCCTAAAAAAGGCATGCCTCACAGTAGGAACTTTGAGTAATTTGAAGGCTGACAAACTGATTTTTACCTTCTTAAACTCTTCTGCAACATACTCACCCATTTGCTCAATTTTGGAGCTAAAAGCTTGGCCTATAGCAGAACTAGGGGTTCGGACCTTCGTCTGTCTAGACGAATTTTGGGGTTGGCCTTGAGGCTGATTTTGTGGTTGGTTTTGAGACCCATTCTTCTTAAGGTATTGGGTGGGTATATGAGGAAGCCCAGGGTTATTACTGGCATTTGGATCAGGCGGAGTAGTGAAATTATTTGATGGGCTAGAGGTTGTAAAGGGTCCACCTACTTGTCTATTCCTAAGGAAGTAGGGACTTGACCGTTGATGGAACATGTGGACCTCATCTACAAATGGTTCTTCTTCATCTACCAGACCATTATCTACTGAATCAAAGAGTTGAGTCAAAGTTTATTCATTATTTACCTCTTACGCTTCCTCATACTCAATAGGAGTAAGCTCGACTTCGGGCTCATTATAGTCATCTCGCGGAAACGGCGCTTGATTAACCACAAGATAGGAAGAATCGTAGGGCTCAGATGGGACGATTTCCCTGTAGTTGGCATTGTCGATTGCATTTTGTACCTCCACCTGGAAGATTTCAGCAGCTATCTGGAACTCGGGACAATCCAGCTCAGAATGTCTGCTAGTTTTGTGAAGTCAACACCATCCAGACAAGGCTGCCTCAGCCAGGTATACACTGCTGAATATTTTTTCATTGCTTGCCGGTTGATCAAAAGGCGTAGAGACTCCTCCATTATTAGTCCTGGTGTTTTATGTACGATTCTGCCTCTGAGAGGGTCTACTTTTTGCGTTCTGATTGGCGTTTTGCCCCCTATCATAATTCTGCCAGAAGGAAGTGCCTACTTCACGATTATCTCTGTTGTCCCTAGTGCCTCGGTCATCTCGGTTGAGATTGGCCTGAAAATTATGTTGGGAGGCCTACAACTGGTTATTCTGGTTCTTTAGGTGCATCATTTCCATGGACATTTTCTTGATCATTTTTGTAAGTTCCTCCAACTTATCTTTCTCAGTTCTGTTCTTAGGCGATAGCACCAAATTTTGGAGAAAAGCGAGTGGGGCTGTCGGTTGATTCTGGTAGGCTGGAGGAAACTCTGGGCTTGACAAGTACAATGGTGCTTGGGGTTGTTGGGAGTACACCTGCTGTTGCGAGCATCCTGAGAGTAGTCATATTACCGTTGGGGTTGCAAATAGGAAGGCGCGGGAGGCGCGTAATTCAATGGCTGCCCTGGATGTGGTACCATAGGTAATTGAGGTACCTAGTTCATAAGAGGAGTTTGGTGAGCGAACACCTGATTAAGCCCCTGAATCTGCATTGGGTGGGCTACCGGCCCCAAAGAAGGCAGTGGGCCAGAGATATTCTGTCTCAAGTCTGCACTGGCGATAGCGGCCTCTGCATAGGCGTTCACCAGTGTTGTGAGCGGCGGGTGCATTCTTTTCACCAGGGCCAACGTGAGGTTGTCCAAGGCCGCTTAATAGACCGGGAGAGCCGTTGCATCATTATGGAGGTATGGGTCCTGAAGCCTTGTATAAGCCCGGTGGAAATGGTCGTTGAAGGAGCCAATAGGTTCGTTGACCTCCATTCTAATGGATATAAACTGTTGGTAAAGCTCCAAAGGGCTAACAAGAATCTTGTATTTCTACAGGAAGGCATTCTTCATCAGATTCCATGAGGTAATGGATCCCCTCGGCAGATTAATGTACCAATAGAAGGCTTCCTCCCCCAACGAATGTAGAAAGAGGTGACATGCAATGTCCTCGTGGTCCACTTACATTTTGGTTATAGCTATCTCGAATATCTTGATATGATCCTCAGCTATCTTTTGCAGATTTTGCAGATGGAACTTCGAACAAAAGCCCTCGGGATTCTTGGGCATATCATTATAGACAATGAAATATATCGGCGAAGGGTTATGTGCTAACCAAGCCATTCAGGGTGGTGGAGGCAGTACTTGCTATTGGAAAATGGGAATTTGGGGATGTATTTGCAATACAATAGCAATTTGGGGCTGCACTTGAGCAATGGTTGTCTGGACGGTGCCTTAGGCTGGAAGGGTCGGGAGAGGAGCAAACCCCTGGCTGCCGGAGGTAGGAAGTGTAAACACTGTCTGAGATGGTTGGGTGGAAGATGAAGGCTAGCCAAATGAAGGTGAGGATGAGATGGAGGCAGATGGAATGGAGGAAGAGGAAGAGGCAACGTTACTTCCTTGAGCCTGCTTTTCCCTTGTAGGGGGCTGTAATTCTTCAAGTTCTCCCTTGTTTGGTGTTGACCGTAGAATCCGTTGAAATCTCTCTAGGGAGAATGATCTGATTTGATCCAGCTTCACTTTATCCCACAACTTAGCATTTCGAACGTGGCCCTCCTTCTAGCGCCAGTTCTGTTGATGTGTTTTTTATGCACTTCTCAACACAAGTAATGCGTAGGTGCACTACCTCTCTTGAAAGATAATCTTCCACAATCAAATTGCAGAACACTATCCCAAGGTCTCTCGGATGTCAGGTCATGACAGTGTTTAGATACCTCAGTAGTTTGATGTGATTTGCTGGAATCACAAAGCGGTCTTACAAAAAATACAAAGTAAGGACACAAAGCATGGAAGTTGGATCTTGAAATGGAGTTATTATGATAAAAGCTATTATGCATTGGATGTAGGTTCAAACAGAAATCTTGGACTCTATTTAGTTGTTGGATTTGGCTTTACAATGTGCAATGAACCTTAACATGGGTCAGTTACTAAAAAAAGAGAAAAAGGGGCGAAGGAGAGGAAAAGTTCCTAAGTATGAAGCTTGCTATGAATAGTGACAATGGAGTTCCTACAATGGACAATTTCTTAAAACAATATCCCACTTAACCAGAGATTTCACAGTATTATAGAAATTGTGCTATCTTCTAAGGAATACAGATATTTCATTCTTTATCCACCACATACATGCATGAATCAAAGATGAATTTTTGGAACAGCTTTTGAAATCAAGTCCAGGCTAACTTTGCAAAGCTATCTACCTTCAGCAAATAGTAAAAAGTATGGACTAAGGGATCATCAACAAGGCAGAAATTTTTACAATCACCCAACATCATTCCTAAGATTTATCCAAAGAAAGAAAACAGCTAACTGAACAGCAATAAGATCTAAGTCAAACTTCTAACATTGGAGAATGAATCAAATAACATGAGAGAAACCAAGAAAATACACAAAATCAATGTCTTTTCTTATAAATTTCAGCAGCATATCAAGTTACAACAACTCAACTCTCTTTTGCAAATGAGAGGAGTGCCCTATTTATAGCTTTCAAAAAGTTAAATGAATGGCCAAGATTCATTCTCATTGTGTGGCCAAGATTCATTACAAAATAGGGTTTCACCTACCCCCAAATAGATTACAATTTAAAATACATTTTTTTCCCTTCCCTATTTCATCTTCTTATGGATGGCACTGTAGCTCTTTCATCTTTTAGAAAATTGTTGTTTCCTCTTTGTTGTAGCTACTCTTCAGGAAGGTCTTTGTCTTTGGTTGGGCTGTCCTTCTGCTGTTCGGAAGCTACGTGTTCTATGTACTTGAGGATGACTGCTTGGAGCTTGTCAATTTCAAGGATTTCACATCGTAACGCCTGATATCTCCATTCCTTAGCATTTTCTTCTAGCCTCTTCCAGTCTTCGTCATACTTCAAGCCTTGATCTCTAAAGAGCTCTGATTGGTCGAAGGCGCGGGCAGCAAAACTTAAGAACTCTGTTGTGATTTCTCCAGCTATCCTGTCCTTGATCTTCTCCTCGAAGTATGGTTTGATTTTCTCAGCATCCATTTGCACAGTGGGCATATCATGCTAGCCCGTCATCAACTTGAGATATCAGGCACATTCGGCCCAGATTTCTTTGATCCACTCAATGTCAGGATCCACCCTGCTCAGAATTTGCTCAAACCTCTCCTTCCGGTTGTCGAGGTCTCTGCGCCACACATCCACTAGCCAGTGATCTTCCTTTTTCAGCTCTATTTTCTCCTCCCACGTGGCCTTAGGCATCTAAATGATAGCTTTGATTCTTGGGAAGGTGGAGTCATAGGTGGTGGGGAAATTGGTGCAGAGCCTCCTCGTGCTCTCCAGTGACTGTATCAGGTCCAGGAATTTGTTGGCTGTCTGCACAGCCCTTCTGATTCCCATGTTTCCAACGGATGAGACTTGTCAGAACCAATCCTCGATGGTTTTCTCCAAGTTCTTCCTTCTCTCCATTTTGTCAATTTGTTCTTTGGAGAGCAACTGTGGCGCGGCTGTGGAGGTGGTGGGTAGGTCATCCACTGAGGCCTTGAGCTCATCCTTGGAGAACTTGTCCTACTTTATTAGGTGCACTACTGTGGCCACCGACACCTTAAAGTGCTCGACCTTTTGCTCTCTAGTTGTTGTCCCTAAGTCAATGGTGGAGATGTTGTATCTCACCCCTGCCCGGCCAAGAGTTGGCGTTGTAATTTGTGCCGCTCGGGAACCGAAAGCATCCATGGTTATCCTGGACCGAACCTTGGGCTTCTTCTCCTTCTTAGTTGTGACCTGGGATCGAGCCAAGATAGCCTCCAATCTCACCCTTGGGTCCTTTAGCACAGGGGTCATCTTCTCAAGTTTCCTCTCCAACTAGTCGGGCATAGCAGATTTATCCTTGGGTGAATCACGGCTATCCTCGCCCTCCTCAGTTAGAGGCAAGACTTTCGCCTCTTTCTCCTTTTGGGGTTCTCCTTTCTTTTGGGTAGCCTCTTCCTCTTTGTTGGAGTCGTGAACGAAAATGAGGTGTTTGACAAGCAGCTTGGTGGGCAGCTGTCGGGTGGGACTTTCTTCTTTTGTTGCCTCTTCTTCTCTCTTCTCCTCAGCTACCTCGGCGTCGGGGCTCTTAGCAACATGGGTTTCAGCTTTGGTGAGATCTTTTATTTGCTGCTCTTCCGACAGCTGCCCTTCTTCACCATGTGGTGACTCTTCTGTTTCCTCCCCAACATTCTTTAGCTACTGCGCCAACTCCTCCTCAAGGTCCTCATCGAACGTCTAGATGATTTCCTTAGCACCCGAGCCACCCTCCTAGTCTCCACCCTCGGAAGAGCCTATCTCCTCTTTCTCATACACCACCCTGTTGATGGTTCGGTGCTCGTACTCAGGGTGCTCATAATATTCGTCGACCTCCTCCTCGATAGGCTTTGAGGCTTCTCGTTCTTACTCCTTCAACTCCTCCAAAATTTGCATTGTGGCTTCCATAGCTGGCGGCCCGGTTGGTGGTTGTGAAGGCCGAGCAATCGTGAGGGCTTGGATGAGGGTCGCTTGGAGAGTTGGATCCATTAAGATTTGTGAGAGCTCAGGGGGAAGGTTTTACATGTGCCTGGTAAGAGCCTCAGGCATAGTGGCAAGGGGGATAGGTGACGTTATCATTGTCAGATGAAGCGATGTGATCGGCGACATAGCAGTAGAAGAGGAAGGGGGAGTGGTCATGCCAGAAGAGGAGTCAATGTTAATTATTGACTCGACTGGGGGTGAGGGAGCAAGATGGACAGAAATGTCCATCGTCGGCAGGGAAGCGGCAACCGCAGCAAAAGAGGAGGGCGGTGCCACAGGAGGGGTAGGGAGAGGCAAGGGAGGCTACAATTCTGTCGTAGCCACTATCTGCTTGAGCCTTTCATTTCTTTCTTTGCTTGCTCCTTGGGATTTGCAGACTACGTAGTCTCTATTCCCTTTCTCT
Organism: Sequoia sempervirens; assembly: GCA_007258455.2. Taxonomy (NCBI): domain Eukaryota; kingdom Viridiplantae; phylum Streptophyta; class Pinopsida; order Cupressales; family Cupressaceae; genus Sequoia; species Sequoia sempervirens. The sequence continues at coordinate 36,691 of VDFB02258673.1, read as the reverse complement.
TCTGGGACCTGATGACTGGAGGAGACTTGGAGGTCTCACCAGTCGATGTGGTGGCAGCAACATCCTCTAAGGCACTTGTTTCACTCTTGAGCCCTTCATAGGTTAGCACCACCCCTTGTTGTTTCAGATGTGCCACTTGTCCATCGATCCACTCCCTAGTGTGAGTTATGATCAGCTGGGTGATGGTGTCCATGTTATCAACCTCTTGTTCATCCCAGTCGATTGACAGTATCGGCAAGTTGACAACCGCAGGGTACCTTGGGTGCATAATGGTGGACTCATCCTCCTCAACCTGGTCCGATACTGGGAATAGCTGCACTCTTCTCAAGAATAGCACCGTCATGCGCATGTAGTGCCTTGCGCGTACCTCTTTGTCGTCCTGGCAGTCGGCCCAAAAATATTCAATGTGGTATTGGTGGGCATATGTCAGTCCTAGGGCCTTCCTGACATGGCCATGTGGATCCATCTGTGGGTGGGTAGTGTACCAGTCAAAATTGTAATCCTTGAGTTCCTTCTCAAAGTTGCTGGCACACTTGGAAGTCTGTAATTGATACATGCCCTAGCCAAGGGTCATGGGATAGGGGATCCCTGCTAAGTGCTTGTTGCCAAAAATTGCCTGGATGTGTTGGAGTTGTTGAGAGAGCTCCAAGAGGATGATCCTATCATTTGGGTACCGAGGCAATCTGTTTGGCCTTTCCGTGAAACCTTGGGCCTAGATGTATGTAAACTTGGGGAACTGGATGAACAGGAAGGCATATTGCTTTAGGAGCACCCGGGCACTATGGGAAACCCTCCTCTCGAAGTCCCCGGTGATCAATATGATGATGTGGCCTATGAAGGCATCATTGAATCTGCAGTACTCCTTAAAATTTTGATATTGGAGCTGCGGGTATTTGTCATAGGCCTTAAGTCCTCATTTTTTCCCCTGATCGGGTGCTACAAATAGCCCGTTGTATTGTCTATTATCCGCCAGAGAGTAGATGAGGTAGGAGGTCATGTAGAATTTAGAACTCTTCTTCACCTTTACAAATTGCTTGTGGAAGTAGTCGCTAATGATGCCTCCCCAGTAGAATGAGACCTTTCTTGTAACATCCTCATTTCCCCGTAGGATCTGCTCAATAAAATAGGCCATCCACTCTTGGAAGTAGGTTGTCGTTGAGAGACCTCTGACCCTACTCAACAAGGTTACCAAGTCATGGTAATCCTCATGGAAATTGCTATGAAAGAGTTCCTGGGGAACCTTCGCAGCGCTGCCCTATTTTTCCTAAAGCCAATAGAGGTTTATTGACTTCTTGCACCCTCCCGGATTAGCATCCCATGCCGGCTGGCATTCTTCCAACATGGGAACCTCCATCTGCTAGAATGTGGGAATATGGGATGTCTTGGTGATTCCTTCTGGAGACATGTCTGCAAGGATATTCCCTTCCTTGTCCACAATTGTTCTGGTGTCTGTTTGATAGGCTTCTCGGCAAGCCATGACCAATTCCGGTGCCACGAGTGAGGGAGGGAAACCGGTGGTCTTGGCAATTCCACTCTGCCATATTAACTTGGCGTTCTTTGTGGTCGAGTTGACCCTGACCCTTTGAGTGAATTCATCTATATCCACCTGGCCAATATTTGTATATGAGATTTCCTTCCAGTCGGTTGTGACCTTTGAGTGGAGCGGCTCGCCATGGAACTGAAACTTCATTTGATCCTTGTCTTCTTTTCCCCGAGGGGTCCTCCCTGATTTCTTGCCTTTCTCCTTCTCGGTGGATGCCCCTGAAGTTCCTACTCTTGATTCCATATATTCTGCAAGCAAGGGCAAAGTTAGCACAATAAAATATCACAAGCATTCATGTTAGTCTACATTTCAAAAATAATATCTAAATAATCAATCAAGTATATCATAAATCTTATTTCTAAATGTTATTGATCTTCGTTTCAGGGCATTTGGACAATCTGGGCCCAAAGGGCTGGACTTCCCTGGCAGGAATGCTGTCTGGAAGGGAAAACATAGCCGAAAGCTCCCAGAGACCCTCCTTGGCCAAATTTTAATGTTTTAAGAGGCTCATGATGAAGAAGAGCAAAAAGTTGGGATGTGGTTCGAGGTCAGATTCTAGATTTGAGCTTTTTTGGATCGATCTAGGAAGATTCAGAGGTTTCAAGCCAGGAAGCCGTCAAGAAATGGCAATTGGTGATGGCGGACAGCAGACGGAAATCTGAAGGCAGAAGTCTGAGGATCGGGGTCCGGGAGGCCAAACGACGGCCAGCATAAAGTCAATTCACTTCGGAGGCTCAGGCCGATCAGGTCAGGAAGGCGCTCATACTTCGCTGTTTGGGACGACAAACATCGGACGGAAGTCTGGGGATATGAGTTCATCATTTAAGTCCAGCGGCCATTGTCATGGCGGGGTCCGGAGGCTCGGGCGTCAGGAGAGAATTTTCGTTAGAAACAGCATTCAAGAGGCAGACTTCCATAGACGAAAGTCCGGATACCGGCGCCCAATGAGCGGACAGCAGAGTGGGGACCTTTGTTAGGAAAGGTGGGCGAGGACAAGAAACCCAGAACACAGAGCCTGGTGGACCAAGGGCCACGAGAAGTTTGCGAGAAAGCACGGCAGGTGAAAGCTCGAGGTCCGAAGACCAGGCAGACAGGACGAAGATTCTGTCGGTCAAGAGATCCACGGACTTCTGAGGATGGAAGTCTAGGATCTGGGGCTCGGGGACGCAAAAGTAGCCGTCGCGAAACTTCTAGCCAACGACGGAGAGCAAGGAGGGGTCCAGGGGTCGAGCGTCATTAGGGACATCGCCGAAAGACTTTACCATTGAGAACGGCGGAAAATGGAGCCAGGAAATCCAACGCCTGGAACCTGAAGGTCATAACGGTGCAATATTTTTATCACCAAAGTTCGAAGGCGGAAGTGAAGGTGGAGCCCGGAAGGCGGGACGCCAAAGGATGCTCATCGTTTGAAGGAGGCAAACCGTCCATAGAACTCCAGAGACGGAACTCTGGGGTCCCGAGCCTGAAACGACCAAAGGGCGCATGTTCAATTTTCAAGTTCGGGCAACGAGGGACATGTCAGGGCCCGGAAGTCAGGAGGCAGGGGCAGGTTTGCAGATGAGGCACGGTGAAATGCTAGCAGAACCCCATGCCAGGAAACCCGAAGCACCAGGCCCAGAGAGAAAGATTGCCATCGGTGAGTGCTTTGGAGTTTGAATTTTGACGGTGAAGGTGAGGTTCAGGCCCAGGAAGGATATTTTCCCTGCACGAAGAACAGCCCCGGTAGGGAGAAGTCCTGAATCGGCGGCAAAGGCATTTCGATAGGTTTGTCAATTTTTTAACATGTGGGTTATGAGCACAATTTAGTGTTCTTCCATTTTATGCCATCCTAACTAATTGTTCAATTATTTAGATCCTTGAAAATCATGAAAAATACGTACGGGAGGGCGAGGGGATGGCCTACCTCAAAAAACACTAGGTGGGGGACGTGAAATTTACTGGGGATCAACGAAATGATGTTGACGGTGATGATCGTGATGCTGGTGATCGCGGTGGGCTCTAGATGACAGCTTCTTCAATTTGCTCCAATCCTGCAGAATGATAATGATTGCCCGGATTGGGCTTTTTATACCCAAACCGCAATGAATGACTACAATAAATGTTTGTATGGCCGCGGGAAAGGTTGGTGAAATTTGAAACTAGGTCGGCGGCAGCAGTAGGAAGTCCATGACCCGGCGGCCAGGAGGACGTGTCGTGACGACCGCCTTGAAATTTTTGTTGGTTTGCACGGTGGTAGTGGGGATCTCAGGGTCCGAAGGGCAGGGTTCCGCCAAGGGTCCGCCGTCAGGGATGGCGGAACCATTACGAAATTCTGAGAATGGAATTCCGGACATCCAGACCCAGAAGACCCCTTGGCCGTCCAGAGGACTTTCAGACCACTTCGAAGAAAATCGGCAGAGAAAAGGCAAGCGGGGCCTAAAGAGAGGGGCGCCGCATGAGGTTCGCCGTCATGGATGGCGAGACTGAGACAGAAGCCCGGTGGCGGACCTCCGGGGCCCGGGGCCTGAAGGAGCAGGCGCCGCCTCGAAAAAAATTTACCAAGTTTGCAAATGCTAAGGGTCGGGATGGACCTTGAGGTTTGGAAAGGTGCTCGGAAAATTCCGCAGGGGACAGCATTTCAGAAGGGAAACCCGCAAAGAGAAAGCCTGGCACCCGGGCCCCGGAAGGGCCCGGGCCCGATTCAAAGCCAAAATGCCAGAGGGACTCCCCGAGGCCCTAGAAGGCAGCAAAAAACCAAAACCGAAGGCATGATCAGTTTATGAGGGAACCTTGGAGGAACATTGACCATCTGAAACATCAAAAAAAAAAGGGGCACGCAAAACGAGGCAGCCCCAAAAGGACCCAACGAGGTGAAAGAAAAGAGGGTCCCCGTTCCGAACGGGGCGTGTGTGCCAAGGGCACAACACACATACCCATTTTTGTATTAAATATTTGTGCTCCATCAAAAGGGGCATGAGATTTTGATTTGGCACTTTTTCCACATGTTGATGCCTTGAAAAATAAGTTATTAGTTGTCAAAAGATGCCCACTTAGTGATATAACATACAAATCCTATTTTTAAGGATGTTATGGCAGATTCTATGACAACTATAAGGGCTAAAAGTGGGGGATATTATTTTGGACATGAGAATCATCTATAACACATGTAAGAGAATATTTGCATAGCTATTGAGGGTTTATGACACATGTAATAGCATCTCTTATTTTATAGGGATTTTTATGACATCTTGTAAGCAAGTGTAATGTCATGTAAGAGACCATGTTTAGCATATAAGGGGTCGAATGGATTCTTATCATGGCATTTTTTAACCTTGTTTTGACCCATGGTAATGTTTTATGGTGGTATTTTGAGCCCCCATGAGTCTATATATTGAGGGGTTGAGTTGGAGACACTATGAGAGGTTTTATAGGTACACAAATGCTACCAAATTGAATAGGAGTTAGAGTGATTGTATTGTGAAACCCCATTGTTGTTAATACAAATATTCATCTCTTCTTTGGTGGAGTTTCTTCCCAAAAGTATTTCTCCACATAAACATTGTGTTATGTGTTGTGCTTTCTTTTGTTTGCATTTTTATTGTTTATAGTTGTTTAAATCTCCATTTTGTTTACACTACATAATTTGGTTTACAATAATCTATTAAATCTTCCATTATTGCTATTCTATTACCTTTTTTCTAACATTTGGTATCAGAGCCTATTGATTTCTATGGTCTGGGTAGTAGAATGAAGGTTTTTTTAGTTTTAGTGGGAGTTTTGTTGAGCTATTTTTTGCAGTATTTTGTGTTTAACCATGGCTGCAACTTCTAACCATTTGGATATTGAAAAATTTATTGGAGTTGGTTTTGAGTTTTGGATGCTGAAAATGGAGGATATTCTTGAAGAATGAGATCAATGGGTAGTTGTAAAAAATGAAAAGAAACCCAAGAAAATGAGTGATGAAGATTGGGAGAAGATAGATAAAATGGTGCGTGGTACTATCAAACTGTGTCTTTATGATTTTTTTCTCTTGAATGTCTCAAAGGAAAATACTGCATATGCTTTGTGGAACCAAATAGGTGACATCTATCAAGCAAAAAGCCCAGTAAATAAACTCTACTTGAAGCAAAAGTTGTTTTCTCTTAAGATGAGGCAAGGTGATTCTATAGCTGAGCATTTAAATTATTTTAAATTTTTTTAGTCAACTAGCCTCTATTGATGTTAATGTTGAAGAAGCAAATAAATGCATTATGCTTCTCTATTCTTTACCTAAATCCTGGGATAATTTTGTACTTGCTATCATTTCTAACATGAAAGATCCAAAGATGGATGCTCTTGTAACAACTTTGTTGTTACAAGAAATGAGGAAAAAGGAAATGGATAGTACAGGTGATACTCTCAACATAAGGAGAAAGCCTAAAGAAAGAGGGTATAAATGAGATAAGAATGGGCCTAAGGATAAATCTAAGGACAGATCTAAGACTCCTGGAAAGAAGAATAGAGTGAAATGCTAGAACTGTGGAAAAAAGAACATGTGAAGAATGAATGCAAAGATCCAAATAAACAAGTTGATTCCTCCACAAAGAAATCCTCAAATTCAGGTGATGAAGCTTTGGTTTCTTGTCTTCATACTATGACTAATGAACAATGGTTAATTGATTCAGGATGCTCATTTCATATGACTCCTCATAAGGAGTGGTTTTCCACATATGAGAAATATGATGGAGGTGAAATCTACCTCGAAGATAATTCGTCATACCCAATTGTTGGAAGGGTTAATTTTAAGTTATGTTTCAGCGATGGTAGGATTAAAACCATTGGACTAGTATTTTACATGTTCCTGGAGTAGCTAGAAATCTGATTTCAATTTCAAAGTTGAATGAACTAAGAATAAGTGCAACCTTTGATAAGCATGGTTGCAGATTGGTAAGAGGGAATTTTATGATAGCAAGAGGGACAAGAAAATGAACCTTGTTTAAGTTGTAAGTCACTACTTTTGTAAACTCTACATATGTAACTGAAAAATATGAAAATACTTGTATGTTGTGGCACCATAGATTTGGCCACATTAGTGAAATTGGTTTCAAAACCATTTTGAATAAAAATTTGTTAGATGGTTTTACTTATTCTGATGAGGGTTTTAATTTTTGTGAACATTGTGTGTTTGGTAAACAAAACATAAAATCATTTCCTTTAGGCAGTACTAAATCTAAAAATAAATTGGAATTAATTTATTTAGACATATTTAGTCCTATGGATGTGGAATCAATTGGAAAATATAGATATTTTCTCTCCTTCATTGATGATGTTACAAGATATAATTAGTTATATTTTATGAGGCATAAATTTGAAGTTTTCACTAAGTTTAAAGAATTTAAACCCTTAATTGAAAAGCAAACAGATTGTAATATTAAGGTTTTGAGGTCTAATGATGGAGGGGAATATTTTTCTAAGGAATTTGATGAATTTTGTAAGTATGCGAGAATTGTTAGACAAAAAACTACTCCTTACACTCCTCAATAGAATGGAGTGGCAAAAAGGATGAATCAGACAATTATGGAAAGAGCTAGAAGTATGCTAAGTAGTTCACGGCTTGATAGATGCTTTTGGATAAAAGTTGTAAGTATTGCTTGTTACTTGTTGAATAGATCTCCTTATAAGGCTCTTGAAATAACACCTTATGAAATTTGGATAGGTAAGAAACCTTTTATTTCACATTTAAGGGTATTTGGTTGTGAGGCTTTTGTTCATGTGCCTAGAGAAAAATAGACTAAGCTGGATCCAAAAGCTGAAAAGTGCATTTTCATTAGATATGGTGATAATGTAAAAGACTATAAGTTATGGAATCCTCTAACCAAGAAAAATATCTTTTCTAGAGATGTGATTTTCAAGGAGCTTAGTATTATTTCTGATCTTGAATAGCCAAAGGAAAAAGATAAGGAAAAGGGAGTGCATTTTGAAATTAAGCAAGAAGATGCACCTCAAGAAGAAAAAAGAGCTAGACTTGAGGATGAGGAGGAAGAAGATGAGGTATCAGATGAAGTTACTGATCAAACCAAAGAACATGAGGATGAAAATCAAGAAGAGGTTGAGCAAGTTCAAGAACAAGAGCCTCATACTCCTATTCTCCAGAGATCCATAAGACAATGGAATCCAGTTGATGGGTATAGCCCACCTAATTTCTATTGGCCTCCTACAATGATCTAACAACTAAGCCCTTATAGCTTAGATTTAGAGATTGGAAATCTAATCTAAATAGCTATCTCAATCATCATGAAGGTGCATTTAACTTGTCAACCTAGGGACATAGACTTGAAATGGGTCAGCATAGTTGTGCACTAGGAATCCATAGTAGCCATCTTCATTCTATAGCTAAGAAAGACATAATGCTGAAAGTAAATTGCTTAGAAAGAAATAACATAAGTGCTAAGCATCAACCAATAACTATACTAAGCTGAAATACATGGCAAAAATGAAAATCTGAGCAAACAAACAAGAAACTACTCTATCTACTTTGGTTGTAGGAACAGTCACAGAATGGAATTCTAGTGGCTACAAGAACAGATAGCGTCAGATTCTTAAGTAATTGTTGAACAAAAAGTAATAAATAAACTAAAGGATGGAATGCTCACCAAGTGGGCCCCCTTATATGAGTATCCCTTAAGACAAATGTAAACTCATATGCATAAACTTATAACTTCATTTTATTCATTGGAAAACATAAGTACAATAGAGAAGCATAACTATATTACTTGAAAAACTAAGAATGCGAGTACATCATCAGATCAATCAACCTCCTAAGAAGGAGCATTCAAGTCTTATTTATAGGAAGTAAAACTACTATCTACCTAGCAAGGTGATCAACTCCAATAGATTAGGAGGATGCCACTTTAGGGAGAGCATGAAAAGTGGAGAGGAGGTTATGCATGCATGGAATCTAGTCAAGCATGTTTGCCTTAATGCAGATCTAGCACAATAGTAACTCCTATATTCACTCAACAAACAATTAAGACCATTTACAAGGTGGTTATAATTCTTCGATTTGAACTAGGAATCTCCCTCTTCCTGAGAGTTTTCCCTTCATTGACCTTTAAATGACCACCTTGTTGAATTTGATGGTGAATGACCACTTGGAAGAATCTTCCTCAATTTTGTAGGATTTAATTATCTGCATAACAATATTAGTACCCACAACAATTGCATATCTATAACTATCTTAAAGTAACATTCATTAATACACATGTAAAATTAACATACATAGTTCATATAGCATGTCAATGTCATTTGAAGGTTACAAAAATAGCTTATGCCTAATTTTTATGGTTTTGAGGAAATATCATAAAATGGTCATAATCCAATTATCAAAGTCTATGACAACTATAGCAAATAGATAATAAACTCTATCAAAATTGATTCATAAATTGGACTCATCACTCCCCCAACCTAAGACTTTGTTGGTCCTCCAGCAGAAGAAGAAGGGTTGTTCTTTTGCTTAGTTAATGCCCTGAAGTTTGCAACTACTAGCTATCCTACATCAGTTCTTGCAGTACATGAATTAGGGTCCCAATAGAACCCTTGTTGCTTGTCCAACTTTCTCCATCTCTATCTCTCTGCAGCTATATCATACTAATAATACTTGAAATTTTGCATAGGCCATAATAGGATACGTGGATAGAAATTTAATAAAATCCAAAATATTCCCTTTGTCTTTCCAATATGTATATATCTATCAACCCTCTTGCATGTTGCAGCATAGTTCTACAAAGAGTGAGGCTCAGCTTGTTTTAACTCATCAGTCAGACTATTCTACCTTTGTGACAAATTTCCCATTATGGATTCCCTTATGATTTTTGCTATCTTCTCATATTATGTATAAACTGCTTCTCTCAGGAAAAATCCTACTACCATAGCTTGGTCGGTAAAAAAATTTGTGCCAATCCCTGAAAATGTCTCCTGGATTTCTAGATTCAACCCTGATGGGCAGGGGAGTGTTGGATTCTATTTTCCTATAAGTCTTGAACTGTTGTCCCCAAGTAATCTCATTATGTATCCAAGACATAAATTCCCTCAATTGGATATCCCCAACATACAAGAATGGATTCCAATCATGATCTTGGGTCACAACATAGTTATGCAAATAGAATTCACACAACAAATTCTTCATTTCAGGAGGAGCAATTTGATAAGCATGGAAAAATTCAAGAGGAGTCTCAATGGAAGGATTCAAATCTGAGATAATCCTTGCTAGTTTAAAAGAATAATTATTCTCCTTCAAATATAGAGCATAGACCCTTGGAGGATTCCTGTACTCTAATATATGAGGTACTAAGGCTACCATATTGTCCACCTTTTCCTTTAAAGCAGCAATTTCTACATTCTTATCTTCAATCTCTTCACCTCTCTTTTGAATTTCCTTCTTCAGTCTGCATTTCTCCTCTTTCCATTCCTCTTCCCTCATTTGCATCTCTCTCCATAAGTTCATTGCTACCATGTGCATTGAAAAATCAAAGGGCCTATGTATTCCTACCAATAAATTTCCTAGCATTGATGCTTTCTCTTCATGTGGCTCCAGCTACAAGGATTTTGTTTGTTTAGACAATTTCGGCTGCAAGGGTGTTGACTATTCTCCCAGTTCTTGTTGCAGGGACTCTTGCCCTGGCTCTGTCTCTTGCTACAGGAACTCTTGCTTCTACTCCTACTATATGAGCTCTTGATTTTCCCCATACTCTTTGACTTTCAACTTGTTCAACAATGGTAGAAAACTCTACCAATGTTATATTTGTTGCTTCCTCAAATATGTCCATTTCCTCGACATTCATCTACCCCATTCAGGCTTCTCTATCCTCCCATGATGTTTCTCCAGTCCTAGGGCTTCCCTGCAGAGAGATACTAGCAACTGGTCCAGTTGATCTTTTTTTTAGGAGGTCTCTCATGTTCCTCTTTGACTACAAGAAGAATAGTGTCAGCTTTGTGTTTCTTAGAGCTTGGTACTTTCTTTTCTGTCATTTTATTTTTATCTTTTTCCTTCCTTATTTCTACCTCTTTCTTTTGTGCCCTAGTTTCTAATTAGGATGCCAAGAGGGACATCATCATCAAAATTTGAAGAGGAAATTTCTTTGTTTGAATGTTCTACCTCAGAAGAACTAATCTCTATGGTTTGTTCAACTATAGGAGGGTTTACACTAGGACCTGCACTAGAGGTTGAGGCAGCAAGAGTTGCTTCAACTGTGCTCAATCTCCTACTAGCCCTATAAAGTTGAGGAAAAACCTAGGTTGCAAATGATGTGGTCTAAATTGATAATTTTTTAAGAATTCTTCCCAAGTAATTTCAAACACATCATGCAAAGATTTTTCTACCAGTAATTGATTAGACGATGGTGGGAAATGGAATTACCCCTACCTTTTTGGGTCTCAGACGCCATGATTGAAAGAAGGTGGCATAACACGTTTGGCACATTCATTCTTCTCTTATGCCTCATATGATTCAGGAGTTTGAAGTGCACAGAATGTAGATTCAACTGCCAACCTTTGTAGGTACTATACTTCACAACATAAATAAGTACTTGCTTCCATGGCTCAGGTAGAGAGATTTTCTTCACACCTTGCTTGTCCACATTCAATGGACAGTCGCCAAGTTTTATAAATTCAGTCCTAGCTGACCTGGTGTCTCTAGTAGTAGGGTAATGTTCACCGTCGGCAAGTAACCCTATAACTTCTGCAATCCTCTCTTTAGTATCGATGACCTCCAACCCTTTTACCATGGCCTTTCCTTTAGACAATGTCTGGGAAAATTCCAACGCAGTGTCTTCATTAAAACCATTCAGCTTCAAGAAATAATCTAACCACTTATAATTTTTGAACTCGGCTTAGCAAGGTTCATCCTACAGTAATAAATCATGAACCATGGGTTCATTTTGAATTAACCCACCTCCCATTGTTCAGCTATCTACAATTAAACAATCACTCTACAAGGTTTCCCTTCCTGCAATCCTCATCTAAAAGCTAAAATTCTCCTTCCTGCAATGCTGCTAAATTCCCAAAGTCAGTGTGAATTTTACCTTTTTGGTGATTTAGGATTATGATAGGAGCAATAAAGGTAGTAAATGAGTAATAAATGAAAGCTATGATCAAGAAAAATGGTGGTAGTTGATGTCATCTCACACATACGAGCCTTCATCTCACTCAAAATTCAGATTGACTCAATTTAAACTTTGTTGACATGAACCAACATGGACTAACATGTGGACATGGTATTTACACTTCCCCCCAACCTAAATGTGATCATATGTCCTCACATGCGAAGTAGTAATGACGGTTTGACAAGGCAAGGAATAATTACATGTTATGGAGAATGTCTACATTTATTTACATCAATTAAATGAATGTACCAAAAGACAATTAAGATATAACAAATTCATGTGCATGTACCTGAATTCTTGGAAGATCTATTGCAAGGATTATGGAGAAAGTATCAATCACCTTTTAAGAAGTTAGTTGATAAATTAATGAAAATGGAACGGAATGAAGTGAAGTGATGAGGGGGTGATGGAAGAGAGAGAAAGGTGGATATGGATGGGTAGATGGGTGAATGAATGAAGAAGTGGACTCTTACAAAAGTGGAATTATTTATTATGTGAAGTGATGTACCTTAGTTAGCTAGAAGGGACACTAGGTATGCTTCCTTCGGTTGCAAGAAGTTCAGGTGTTGCATGCTGAGTGAATTGTTGTAGGAATTACTCCTTGGAAGTTGGCTTGTGAAACAACTTGAGGTAATGACCATTGGCAAGCAGCTTAAATCTGATAGGTTCAATGGTGGTGAGTTGAACAACACCATTGGAGAAGACTTCAGCAACCTCATATGGTCCTAGCCACCTTGTCTGCAATTTTCTTGCATTATCTTGATACCTTGAGTCATAGAGTAGTGCCTAGTCACCTAGCTGGAATTTCTTGTACTTGATGAATTTGTCATGCTACTTTATTCTTTGATTTTTCCCTACCTCTATGTGATGCAAGGCCACCTTCCTTATCTCATCCAAAGCATTGAGTTGCATGATTATGTCCCTTTTTTCCTTAGACATATTCATCCCCAAGTCTATTACAATCCTAAGATTCTTATGTTCAAATTCAATGGGCATCATAGTTGTCTTTCGATATAGCAACTCAAAAGGAGTGAAGTCTATGGTGGTTTTCTAGGTTGTCCTATAGGCCTAGACAGCTTCAATGGCCTATTTTCCCAATCCTTCCTGTGAACAACCGCTGTTTTGGTCATAATGGCTTTAATTTCCCTATTAGTCACCTCAACTTGTTTGTTGGCCTAAGGGTGATAAGGAGTAGAATTCTTGTGCCTTATGTTGTACTCATTGACTAGTGTTGTAACAAGGGTTGAGGTGAATTGAGCCCCTTGATCATTCACTATATCTCTTGGAACCCCATATCGTGTGAAAATATCCCCATAAAGAAATTTGGCAACCTTATTATCTCTTGTATGCTTCATGGCCTTAACTTCTACCCACTTGGTTACATAATCAGTGCATACTAAGATATAGGATTTACCATTTGATGGAGGATCAATGGGTCCTACAAAGTCTAATCCCCATTTGTCAAATGGAGTGATTGCTACCTAAGGGTAAAGGGGCATCTCATCAGATTTGGTTGGCCTGCCCATTCTCTGGCATCTATCACACTTTCTTGTATATCTCCCTGCATCCTTGTGGAGTGTTGGCCAATAATATCCTGTATTCAGAATCTTCATTGATGTCCTTTAGGTTGTAAAATGTCCTCCACATAGTTCACTATGGCATGCATGAAAAATATCATGTCTCATCTTCCCTCACACATCTCATGACATGGTCTAGTCTAGTGTAAAACAAACATCCTACAATCCATTAAAAAGGAAAAGATTTTTTAATGAGAACCCTTCTCTCTTTTAGAGAGAAGTGAGGAGGAGCTCTCCCTATGACCAGATAGTTAGCTATGTCAGCATACCAAGGTGTATGCACACTAATGGAGAATAGATGTTCATCAGGGAAAGAGTCATCAATGACTTGATCATCCTTTGATGTAGTCAGCCTTGAAATAAAGTCTACAACAACATTGGCCTTCCCTAGCTTATCCACAATGGTTATGTCAAACTCTTGCATCAGCAATAACCACCTTGCTAACCTACCTGAGATCAAGGGTTTATTCATGAAATATCTAATGGTTTCATCATTTGTGTGCACAAAGATTGGATAGCTTGTTATGTAGTGCCTGAATTTGTTGAGGGCATATATTACTACCAACATTTCCTTTTCTGTCACTATATAATTGAATTCAGATCCTTGCAAGTTTTTGCTGACAAAATAACTAGCATTTTCAATAGTTCCTTCTTTTTGTCCTAAGATTGTTCCTATAGCATAGTCTGATGCATATGTATAAATGTGAAAAGGAAGCTCCCAATTAGGACCTTTGAGTACAGGATCATGAGTCAAAGTTGCCTTCAAATTAGAAAATGCCTTGCTACAGTCTTTTGCCCAGTGAAACTCAGCATCTTAAGTGAGAAGAGTGCATAATGGTGTTGCTATTTTGTTGAAATCCTTGATGAAATTCCTATAGTAGCCTGCATGTCCCAAGAAACTCCTAACATATTTGTGTTTTGCAGGTGTAGGAAGATTTGTGATCACCTCAATCTTTGTAAGATCTACTTGAATTCCTTTGTGAGAGATGTAGTGGCCAAGTACTACACCTTCCTACATCGTCATGAAACACTTTTCACTATTTAAAGATAGATTTTGGTCTTCACATTTCTATAGGAATCTCTTGAAATTTTCCAATGCTTCATTAAAATCAACATCGTAGGTAGTGAAATTAACCATATAAATTTCCATGCAATCATGAGAGATATCTAAAAATATGTTAATGACTACACTCTAAAAAGTTGTACGTGCATCGCATAAGCCAAATGGAAGTACTAAGTAGGCATAGGTCCCCCATGGACAGGTAAAGGTGGTCTTCTCCTTGTCCTTAGGTGCAATTTGGATCTGGTTATAGTCATTGAATCCATCTAGAAAATAAAAGTATTGCTTTCCTACAAGTGAGTCCAAAACTTGATCTATGAAAGGTAGGGGAAAATGGTCCTTTTTGGTGGCAGCATTGAGTTCCCTATAATCAACACAAAATTTCCACTTCCCTCCCTTTTTGGGCATAATCACTAATGGAGACACCCACTGGCTATCTAAGATGGGGTAGATAAATCCTGCATCTAGCAATTTATGTGGTTTCCCTTTTACAATCTCTCAATGAAGGGTTAATTCTTCTTTGTGGCTGCCTCACTAGTGTACAATCATCTCTGATGTAAATCCTATGAGTGCAAAGCTTAGGGTTCAATCCCTTCATATCATGATAGTCCCATGTAAATGCATGTTGGTGGGTCCTCAGTAAGTTTGTCAATGACAACTATTTTTTTTCACTTAGTTTTTTGTTAATATTTAGATATTTTCCTTCTGACACTTGCACTTGTGTAGTTATCTCTACCATAGTTGCTTCACTAATGATTGGTACCTTGAGTTCATATGGAAGCAATGTATAATACATACTTGTTGTTGTAGGAAATTCTACTACAGGAAGAGCAGGTAGAAGTTTCTTCACTAGCTCAGCAGAATGAGAGGATAATGCTTCCTCTACTTCACAATGGTTCTGAATTATGTTAGACAATACTTCATCTTCCTCTTGAAGCTGCAGGAAAGAGCTTTTTCCTGACATCATAATTTGTGCCACAAAATTAACTTCTTTGGCCTTTTCACCAACGTGTGGCCATATGGAGTTATCCATATCATGGGATGGCTAAGCAAGAAGGTAGAGAACAAGATTTTTGGTGTTCTTTCCATCTAAAATAGTCATGTCTCTTGTTTGGCATCCAATATAGGCATTTTTTGTTGCTAACCATAGCCTTCCTAGGATAATGGGGTACCTGCCTAATGTAGCTTTAGGAGAAAGAATAATGAAATATTTTGGGTACTCCCAAGAGTCTAGTTTCACCACAAGTTCTTCTACTATACCATCAAGTTTAACAGTTGAACTATCAGCAAGCTACAGGACAGTAGGAGTAGGTTTTATGCTTGCAACATTTAGTTGTTGCAGGATATCCTTAGTCATTACATTTATTGTTGCTCCCAAGTCAATAAAATCACTTCATTTGGATCTCATTTATAACAACTCCTATGACAGGACTCCTTGGGTCATTATATTTTGGAATAGTCACTTTTCCAAACATAATGTCAGCCAATTGTCCCACCACAAGAATCGTAGTGGGGTCTTTCTTCTTCCTGCCTAGCTTCTTAAGGCATACTTCCTTAATTGTTTTTCCATATATAGGAACATATTTTATGGCCTGAAATAGAGGTATCTAGACACATATATGCTTCAACTGATCTAAAATGTCAAATTTTGGTTCCTCCTCTTCTTTTTGTTTAGCAATTTCCAACCTATGAGGAAATGGTGGTTCTTGTTCAATCTACCTAACTGGGACTGGTTCAGAATTCTTAAGTGCATTTGGCTGAATGGGGTCATTCAGATGCTCCTCTTCTTCCACAAGAAGCTCAGTGATAATGGGTGTGGAAGGAGCTAGCAAGGTAGTGTTGATGTGTTTTTTATGCACTTTTCAACACAGGCAGTGCATAGGTGCACTACCTCTCTTGAAAGACAATCTTCCACAATCAGATTGTAGAACACTATCCCAAGGTCTCTAATGTCAAGTCTTGATAGTGCTTGGAATATTTAAGTTGTTTTATGTGATTTGCTGGAATCACAAGGCGGTCTTACGGATGAGTTACAAAGCATGGAAGTTGGGTTTGCAAATGCAGTTTCAAAGTGCTGAAAGTGAATGAACAATGGTTGTCCACTCAAAATAGCAAGTTCAAACTCATCAAGTTCATCTAATTTAGCTTCATGGTGATGCTTTGGGTCCTACCTAACCAAGGATTAAAAGAAACATCAAAAGGAGAAGGGTTAAGAAAGCTATTCTAATCCTAAGGTATGAATGAACAGTAACAATGGTGGCTGCTAAAGTAGACAGGCTTCCTAAATTGGGTTTTGTTTGGCCAAGAGGAACCTACAGTTGCACAAAACCAATTCAATCTTCTAAGGGTTGCAGATTTTCAGACTACACACACACACTGAACTAAGTTGCAGCAATGAAGTAAAGAGCTCAGACTAGCTTTGCAAAGTGACTCATCATCAATGAACCACAAAAAGCATGAGCTGGAAATCCATCAAATACTGAAACAGCAATTTCCATTATCACTTCCATTCAAGAAGCTAACACTAAAACTAACATGGAAGGTGAACCATGCATACATAAAGAGAAAACTCAAAAGGAACACCCATAAATCATGCAATGCTACTTTCTATTGCTGCAAAATGTCTTTACATCAATTCTCCAACTCTTACAAATGAGGGGAAAGCCCCTATTTATAGTTTTCCAAAGCCCAAATGAATGGATAGGATTCAATTACATTGAATGGCCTAGATTCAAGTACATTAGGGTTTCACCTACCCCACAATATTCAACAATTAAAAATACATTCCTTGTCTTTTCCCTATTTTTTCATCTAGTGCCAGTTACTGTAGCAATTTTGTCATTTAGCTGATTTCCCTTTTCACTATAGCTAAAACTGTCTGAAAGTTGTCTTTTGCTTGATGTGCTTGCAGTGTTCTTCTTTTGATCAAACGAGTCCGTTGACGATTGGCATCAATGGATTTGTGGCCCCTGATTCAGGCAGAAAGCTCCTTAGAAATCATCATCATCTAGAAAAAGGTAGGACAACTCCCTCAATAGGCCTCTTCGATAGACCTGCGGAAAGCTTCTTGACTCCTACAAACACGAAGTGTCGTAAGTGCATTTATACATGAGTTAAGGAAAATGTCAATCAAACCTACAAATTCCCTATTAGATCTATCTATGCATCACCAAAATATCTTGATATTCATATTTGGAGCTCATT
This sequence comes from Sequoia sempervirens, assembly GCA_007258455.2. NCBI lineage: Eukaryota > Viridiplantae > Streptophyta > Pinopsida > Cupressales > Cupressaceae > Sequoia > Sequoia sempervirens. The sequence continues at coordinate 19,189 of VDFB02258673.1, read as the reverse complement.
TGGACCATAAACATTAATGCATGCTTCAAGGGTGTGAGCGCCAGAGGGCAGAAAGATGGCAGAAGAAAGCCAGAAGGCAGACAACGGACGGAAGCCAAAAGAACCGGGAAGAAGGTGAGATCCCGGATGTTCAAAACAACTGGGAAGGAGGTGGGCTCCCAGATGTTCAAAACAGCCGGAAAGGAGGCAGGCTCCCAGATGTTCAAAACAGTCAGGAAGGAGGCAGGCTCCCAGATGTTCAAAATAGCCAGGAAGGAGACAGGCTCCCGGAAATGGCCATGGAGGGCCCGGGTTTCAGAGGGCGGGAAGGAGATGGCCGCCAGAAGTTCCAAACAGCCAAAGAGGGACACACTCCCAGAAACGGCCACGGAGGACCCGGGTTCCAGAGGCCAGAAGGGAGGTGGTCGTCAGAAGTTCCACAATGGCCACAGAGAGGCGGAGCCCTAGAAATGGCCACAGAGGGGCCGGGCTCTGGAGGCCAGAAGGGAGGTGGCCACCGGAAGTTCCAAAATGGCCACAAAGATGTGGAGCCCCGAAAACGGCCATGGAGGGGCCGGGCTCCAAAGGCCAAAAGGGAGGTGGCCACTGGAAGTTCCAAAACGGCCACGGAGAGGCGAAGCCCCAAAAACAGCCACAAAGGGGCCGGGCTCTGGAGGCCAGAAGGGAGGTGGCTACCGGAAGTTCCAAAATAGTAAAAGGTGGACGAAGCTCTAAAACCATCGAAACTTAACCAAACTTTGACGAAACCTTGGCAGTTCATTTTACACACTTCAAACACATCCTAGATACAAAAAAGGTTGCTCCCAAAGTCAAAAATGTGGAAATGGGAGCAATGGGGGTCCACGAATGTTTCCAAATAGCCAAGGAGGAAGGGAATTCTGGAGGGAAAGTTCTGAAACCATCAAAATTTAACAGAACATTGACAAATCCTTGGCAGTTCATTTACGCACTTCAAACACATCCTAGATACAAAAAGGGTTGCTCCCAAAGTCAAAAATGTGGAAATGGGAGTGACGGGGGTCCATGGATGTTTCCAAACAGCCAAGGAGGAAGGGAATTCCAGAGGGAAAGTTCTGAAACCATCAAAACTTAACAGAACGTTGACGAATCCTTGGCAGTTCATTTACACACTTCAAACACATCCCAGATCCAAAAAAGGTTGCTCCCAAAGTCAAAAATGAGGAAACAGGAGCAACGGGGGTCCACAGATGTTTCTGAAACAGCCAAAGCAAGACAAAAGGTAGAAAGGGTATGGGGGACTTTATTTCTTTGCAGATTCAAATACCCCAAGTAGGTGAATTTGGGTAGGGGATTTGATCATTTTAAGGCACATGACCAATTTGAGCTTGGAAATGGGGCACACAAAACAAGACAGGAGCAAAGCAGCCTATCGGGAGCGAAAAAAGGGGGTCCCTGCCTACGGTGGGGCATGTGTGCAAAACATGCACAACAGGTAGTTCCTGAATGCAAGTGGATGTCACTTACACCCACAACATATGCAAGGAATTGATTTGCATCAACAGAGTATACTAGCTGTTGTTGTGGTTTGTTCTTTGGGTTAGGTGTGGGTTGAGTTGGTAGCTAGGTAGGTTTAAGTGTATTTGAACTTGAACTAGTAGGAGGAGGAATTATAGTAGGTTGTTGGGGTTGAGAAGGTGGTTGGATGTAACTGGATGTTTGGTTTGGCCATTATTGTCCTCCACTCCATTGAGATGTTTGCTGCCAATTTCCTGGAGGTGGTTGCCAATTTCCTTGAAATTGCTGCCAATTCCCCTAAGGTTGCTACCACTACAATGGAGAGTTTTGGTGATTGGTCCAGGCATTTGAAGGGTTATTCCAAGGTTGTGGTGGATATCCTCCATAATTGGATGGATATGGGGGCTTTCATTGGTTACTTGATGCATAATAATTAAAAAAAGGCCTAGCAAAAGATAGTGGATCTAGTGGCATACCTTGTCTTGGAGCCCATGGCCTTCTTTGTGCAATGTAGTAGACTTGGTCATCTTCACCCTAGATTGGCTTGAACTCAAGTGGAATCTACTTACTGTCAATATTAGCTACCATCTTGCATCTACAGTCCTTCTTTTGTCTGCAATGAGGGAAATATTCTGCCAACATTGTCTCTGTCTCCTCTTGTTTCTTTTTGGTTTGAAGTGTATCGAACTGAGTAGCCATATTGTTTATAATGTCTTGCTTGAAGTCTACCAGCAAGTGAGTAATCTTCATCATTGAAACTCCATTAGTAGATGACTTACCCATAGAGGATTGGTAAGCTCTCCCTTTCTTTGATGCTACCCTAGAGTAGTTTTGACAAATCTTCTCGATATCCTCCCAATGAACTTGGATGATATCTCCTCCTCCCATTAGGTCCAAGGCATCAGTGCAGTTGTAATTAATTCCTCTTAGGAAAAGTAGCTTTTGTGATTCTTCATTGAGTGTATGGTGTGGAGATTTCTATAGACAAAACAAAAACCTTGCAATGTAATCCTTCAAACTCTCATCTTCCTTCTGCTACATCCTAAAGATGTCATCTTCCCTCATGTCACTGCCCCTACAATACTCCTTGTACTTTTCAAGGAACTTTGTCTTCATGTCATACCATGTCTCCATAGTGTTTCTTCCCAAGCTCATAAACCATCTCAATGTACATAGCTTCTTTCAAGGTGGTAGGGAATAACTTAATCCTATGGGCATCAGTGGTATAGTCACAACTCCTGCAAAGTATATCAAACTCGAACAAGAAAGTATCAAGATCTTCTATGACAAGTCCATAGAACTTAGGAAAGACTGAAGCAAGGATATTTTTTGAGGTTTTCAACTTCATTCTGATGAGTAATGGGGAAAGGAAAAGTTGGTTGGTTAGGTCTATTTCTATTTGCATCACCCATGCCTTCCTAATGTAGTTCCAAAGCAAAGGGATTCTCAAGATGGTTTTGATCTTCATAAGAGGTTTCAGAACTGCTCAAATTGGGAAATGCATTAACAAAGGGGTGTACTTCTTCTTCTTCTTCTTCTCTTAGCAGATTCAAATGCTCATCTAGCTAGAATGGATCAGATTTACTAGGAATGAATCTCCCATGAGCATCTCTCCTCCATCCTCTATGCATACAGTGTCAACTCACTATCAGCCAGCTCACACAAAGAATTGGAAAATAGTGGATCATTACTTTCCTAAATCAAGGGTATATAAAGAACAACTTTCAGAAATACTTCAACATGAAAGAAACTATCAATGACTCCAAATAATTCCCTAGTTTGACACCATCCTCGACAATGGCACCAGAAATGTTGGCCTCCTACAATGATCTAACAACTAAGCCCTTATAGTTGTGATTCAAAGATTGGAAATCTAATCTAGATAGCTATCTCAATCATCATGAAGGTGCATTTAACTTTTCAACCCAGGGACATAGACTTGAAATGGGTCAGCACAGTATGTGCACTAGGAATCCATATTAGCCATCTTCATTCTACAACTAAGAAAGACAGTGCTGAAAGTAAATTGCTTGGAAAGAAATAATATAAGTGTTGAGCATCAACCAATAACTATACTAAGCTAAAATACATGGCAAAAATGAAAATCTAAGCAAAAAATAGGAAACTACTTTGTCTGGTTTGACTGCAGGAATAGTCACAGAATGGAATTCTAGTGGTTGTAGGAACAGACAGTGTCAGATTCTTAACTAATTGTTGAATAGAAAGTAATAACTAAACTAAATGATGGAATTCTCACCAAGTGGGCCCCCTTGGATGATTATCCCTTAACACAAATGTAAACTCAGATGCATGAACTTATAACTTCATTTTATTCATTGGAAAACATAAGCACAATAGAGCAACATAACTGTATTACTTGAAAAACTAAGAATGTGAGTACATCATCAAATAAATCAACCTTCTAAGAAGGAGCATTCAAGTCTTATTTATAGGAAGAAAACCTACTAACTAACTACCTAGCAAGGTGGTCAACTCCAACAAATTAGGAGGATGCCACTTTAGGGAAAGCATGAAAAGTGGAGAGGAGGTTATGCATGCATGGAATCTGGTCAAGCATGTTTTCCTTAACTCAGATCTAGCACAATAGTAACTCCTATATTCGCTCAAAAAAAAATTAAGACCATTTACAAGGTGGTTATAATTCTTCAATTTGAACTAGGAATCTCCCTCTTGCTAAGAGTTTTCCCTCTATTGACCTTTGAATGACCACCTTGTTGACTTTGATGGAAAATGACCAGCTGGCAGAATCTTCCTCAATTTTGTAGGCTATAATTATCTGCATAACAATATTAGTACGCACAACAATTGCATATCTATAACTATCTTAAAGTAACATTCATTAATCCACATGTAAAGTTATCATAGATAGTTCATATAACATGTCAATGTCATTTGAAGGTTACAAAAATAGCTTATGCCCAATGTCTATGGTTTTGAGGAAATATCATAAAAAGGTCAACATCCAAGTATCAAAACTATGACAACTATAGCAAATAGATAATAAACTCTATCAAAATTGTGTCATAAATTGGATTCATCAATTTCTATTGTATATTTGCTTTATTAAGTGTTGATGGTGAGCCTAGATCTTATAGGGAGGCTCTCTCTTTAGAGGAAAATGAGTCTTGGTTGTAAGCCATGCAAGAGGAGATGATGGCATTGGAAAAATGTGACACTTGGGATCTTGTTGATTTTCCCAAAGGAAGAAAACCCATCAGATGAAAATGGGAATTTAAAAAGAAATTTGGAGCAGATGGTCACTTAGAAAGGTATAAGGCTAGATTAGTGGCTAAGGGCTACTCCTAGAGAGGGAGTGGATTTTGGTGAAATTTTCTCTCCTATCACTAAACTAACTTTTATTAGATTCTTATTTTCTATTATTGTTGCTTGTGATTTTGAGATAAAGCAAATGGATGTTAAAATTGTTTTTTTGCATGGGGATCTTGAGGAGGAGATTTATATGTGACAACTTGATAGTTTTTTTGTGAAGGGAAAAAAAAAATTGGTTTGCAGGTTAAAAATATATTTGTATGGTTTAAAACAGTCACCAAAATGCGATATTATAAGTTTGATGTTTTTGCATTGAAGTTGGGATTTCTTAGGAGTGAAGAGGATCATTGTGCATTTATTAAATTTATTGATGATTATATTCTAATTAGTATCTTGTATGTTGATGACATGTTGTTTATTGGTAACACCAAGGTAATGATTAGTGAACTCAAGAAACAACTTTCTAGTGCTTTTGATATGAAGATCTTGGGGGCTGCTAAATACATTCTTAGAATGGAAATCAAAAGAGATCATGGTAACAAAAAGCTTTAGTTGAGTCAGAGTAAGTATGTCGATATCATTTTACAGAGGTTTAATATGCATGATTGTAAGTCAGTTACTATTCCATTTCTAGCTAGTACTAAGTTGAGCTTGGATATGTGTCCTAATTCTGATGATGATATTGAGGATATGTTTAAGGTTCCTTATGCTAGTGTTGTTGGTAGTTTGATGTATGCAATGGTTTGCACTAGACCAAATATAGCCCAAACAATGGGAGTTCTAAGTAGGTTTATGTCTAACCCTAGTAAAGAGCATTGGACTTTTGTTAAAAAGGTGTTTAGATATTTGTGAGGTACTTCTAATTATTTTTTGGTTTATGATGGTACTGATAATGTGGTCAAGTCATTGGACATATAGGGATTTGTTGATGCAAATTGGGAAGGTGACTTGGATAGTCGAAGGTCCAACAGTGGGTACATGTGTTTACTCTATTTGGAAGAGAAGTGAGTTGGATGAGTAAAAATCATCCTACTATTGCTTTATCCACTAATGAAATAGAGTATATGGTTGCTACCCACATTTCAAAGGAGGCAGTATGGTTACAAAGGTTGTGTACAGGTATTGGTTTTCATTGCAATATTGTTTAGGTCAATTGTGATATTCAAAGTACAATTCATTTGGCTAAGAATATAATGTATCATGATCGAAATAAACATGTTGATATTTAGTATCATTCTGTTTGTGAGTTGATTGTTAATGGTCAGATTGAGCTGAAGAAGATTGACACACAGGAGAATGTTACAGATGTTCTTACCAAACCTATGAGCATAGAGAAATTTACTTGGTGTAGGAAGGCCATGGGCCTTGGTTATTGTACCTAGCTTATTCCATGATGGAGTGATTCCCCTAGCTCTTGCAAGGTATTTGACAAGTGGGAGAACGTTGGGAATTAAGGTATCTCAACCTTAGTAATTCCTAAGTTATTTATTTACTATTGTTTTATATTTTCCCATGGATACATAGCATTTTTTTATTAAATATTTGTGCTCCATCAAAAGGAGCATGAGATTTTGAGTTGTCACTTTTTCCACTTGTCGATGCCTTGAAAAATAAGTTATTAGTTGTCAAAAGATACCCACTGAGTGATATAACATGGAAAACCTATTTTTAAGGATGCTATGATGGATTCTATGATAATTGTAAGGGCTAAAAATGGGGGATATTATTTTGGATGTGAGAATCATCTATGACATGCCTAAGAGAATCTTTGTATAGCCATTAATGTCTTATGATGCAAGTAAGAGCATCCAATATTTTATAGGGATTCTTATGACATCTTGTAAGAAGGTGTAATGTCATGTAAGAGATCATGTTTAGCATGTACGAGGTTGAATAGATTTTTTCCATGGTATTTTTGAACCTTGTTTTGATCCATGGTAATGTGTTATGGTGGTATTTTGAGCCCCCATGAGTCTATATATTGAGGGGTTGAGTTGGAGACACTATGAGAGGTTTTGCAGGTACACAGATGCTACCAAATTGAAGAGGAGTTAAAGTGATTGTATTTTGAAACACCATTGTTGTTAATAAAACTCATTCATCTCTTCTTTGGTGGAGTTTTTTCTCAAAAAAATTTCTCCACGTAAACACTATGTTATGTGTTGTGCTTTCTTTTATTTGCATTTTCATTGTTTACACTTGTTTAAATCTCCATTTGGTTTACACTACATAATCTGGTTTACAACAATCTGTTAAAGCTTCCATTATTGCTATTCCTTTACCTTTTTTTTCTAACAAGCCCTAGCATTTCTCATTTTTTTCCTTCATTGTTTGTCTTGAATATTTATTAATTGATGCTAAACAACTTTATTAATTGATGCTAAGCAACTTCAATATTTTCAAAAATTATTCACCAAGGATTTACGATATATAGAAGAATGAAGGTACAAATATGGGAATGTCATAGAGAGAGAGAGATACATCAAATAGAACAGTACATGGGATCACATTATGCACATGCAATCACACAAAAGAAAAAGAAATAATGCAAAAGACTAGTAAGGCACATGTGAGTCAACTTAAAGTAGGTTGTCTAAATCCCAATCATGTGCATTGTATACTGAAGGTGGAAAACTAGCCAAAGGGACAATAGCAAGTGCCAAACTAGGGTCATTACCAAGTTGAACACTGTTCTTAGGAGAATTTTCGTTTAAGCTCATACAAGAGGAAAACAATGTATTTAATTCATTATGCACCTTCTCATCAATTCTAGTAATCTCTTCATCATCATCTAAATTAATCATGTAATATGAGGTTGATGATAATGTCTAAAGAATATTTTAGCTCTTGTTGTGGTTGCATTATAGGATATTTTTGTATCAGGGAGGGGGTAGACTCATCATGCATTACTTTAGTCGAGTTTGGATCTTGATTTTCTTTATTTATTTCTTTATTTAACATGTGAGAAAGGACACGATGTCTACACCTATGCTCTCTAGCACCTCTATTTATTTTAGTTTTATTTTCAAGTTACGCTTGTGTAGGAGTGGGTTGATCAACCATAGGTTTCTTTTCTTCCCCAAGGAGAGGAATGGAAGGAACCATGAGAGGTTTTCTGACCACTTTCTCTTTGACTTTATAAACTTGTTTTATTCTAGTAGGCATGACAGGAGTGTTTTCGTTGTCTCTTAGTCTTTTGTAGAAAGTAGGTGAAGGTTTTGTCTTAGGCTAGTCTTGGTTATTTAGAATTTCTTTAGGTTCAATCATGGTTTCGTCAAAGGTGGTGGGTGGAGGCATGTTTTAGATGGATAATTCTGATATTTTCTTTGCCTTGAACTTTTGATATGATTTGAAAAATAAGTTTTCTCATGGTTGATAGGTTCTATAGGCTCATGCCAAAAGAAATCTAAGGAAAATTTTCCATAGGAAGACAAAGGGTTAAAGCCACTATGATGCACAGTGAAAATTTTATTGTCAAAGGGAAACTTTAAGCATTTATGTACAACCGAAGGGACTACATTCATGGAGTGAATTCATGGATAGCCTAGCAAGTCGCACAAAATTGGTCTGATTGCGGGATGATGGAGAATGAGATATCTAATGTTTTTGGTTTGATTTGTTAAGGGTGATTGATCTCATCGTAGGGAAAGCGAAACCATTATGTGCCTTTATCCATGCTTTTGGTTTATCATATATCTTGATAGAATTCACACAAAAATAAGAATTCTTTAGTCATCACATTCTCTCCATATACGGGATCTATTAATATCTCATTAGTGGGCTTGTCATAGATTCTACCAACTATGTAAAGAGGACCACTAGGTGCATGTTTAAGTATATATTGTGAGGAGAAAACAATCTCAAGAGGCTTTTTAGTTTGGCCCTTACGATGAATGACATTTATCACTCCTACCATATCATCCATAGGATCATTATCTATAGGATCATGTTGAACAAAGCATTGTTATCATAATCCATATCAACATTCATCATATCATTATTTGTAGTTTCATTGGCTTTGACAAATGAAATGTTATTATTAGGCATAGGGTTGGTAAAAATTTGCATTTTTTGGTTAGGAGGTGCAACGAGCTTATTTCCTTGAACACTCACACCTCCAATGAAAAGAAGACCAAAATCAATGAGGTCTTGCACAAGATGTTTAAGGTGCTTGTAATGTTTCATATTGTGTCCATTTTTTTGGTGAAAATGATAATAACAATTTGGTTTGTAGCTTGTAGGTAATGGTTTCTTAGGATCAAGAGTTTTAATAGGAGGCAAGGTGATCATCTTTTCTTCTAAGAGTTGTGACATTGTGTTGTGAAGGGTATTGGGTAAGAGAGTGAATTATCTTTTTAGGTCCCCATAGCTAAAGGGTATCACTACTTTAATAGCAGCTACTTGGTTACTAACATTATGAGTTGTTTGTTGAGGGGGATTGAATTGAAGGAAGCCTTTATTCTATTTTCTAAAAGGTTGAGAATTTTTTTAATTTGTAGACTTGGACTTCTCAATATAGCTAGAAGTGGACTTTGTGTCTCGACTACTAACCAAATTTTGATAATCATAGAGGGCAATACATAAGTGCATTAAGGAGGGGAATTTCATCATGGTGAGCATATCTTGTAGCTTACTTTTCAAATCTTTTGTGAACATCTTTTGAAGGCGAGGATTAGGAACCTTGACATCGATTTAGGAATAAAGCAATTGATAGCATGAAATAAAGCTAGTAATATTTTCTTCTTTTTTCTTACATCTCATAAAATCGGCTAAGGTCATCTTAGGAGACATATGCACTTGGAAATGGTTTATAAATGCCTCAAAAATTTCATTGAATGAATGAATTGAGTTGTTTGGTAATGAAGAAAACCATTCTAAGGCAGTATCCTTCAAGGACATAGGGAAAAGCTTAGCCAAAATTTTATCAAGGGTAAAGTCACTACACAAGGTAGTATAGGTGGCAACATGGTTAGAAGGATCTCCCTTCTCCCATATTTCTCAAATGTAGGCACCTATATACCTTGTGGCATTGGTGTTCACAATATCTCCAATGACAATGGATTGCTTTTGACATAGTATGTAGGTGGGCCATTTTTATTTTTGTTGATGGTGGGGACTTTCTTTTGAAGGGATGAAATGGTTTGCAAAAGTTAGTTTATGAGAGGGTCATTGCTTGCATTATGAGATGGAGGTGAAAAAGGTGAAAGGGTGTATGTATTTGAGGGAAAAGTGAATGGAATTCTTATAGATGGTAAGGTGGTAGGATATATGATGTGTGATGCCACAAAGGTATTAGGGTTGCTAGCAGAAATACCCAAGGAAGGAATCACATTACTAGTTGGTTGCATTGTTGTTGTAACTTGAGGGTTGGTATAGGTAGGAATAGAGGAAGTTGTTATGGGAGGAGGAATTTAAACTTCTCCTTGGCTTGTGACATTTTTCATAGGTAAAGAGAAACTAGTTTGGAACATGGGAGATTATGCTTTCGTATGGTTTAGAACATAGAGCAAAACCCACTTTAGCAATTATCTCATTGAAGGGAAACCCTAGAGATCTCAATCCTAGGTATGCAAAGGAGAAAGAGATCTTGCAATAGGGCTATCCTAGGATCTGATTGTAAACTAATGATGGGTTCACCACCAAGCTAGGGCTTAGAAAGACAAATGAAATGCAAGTTGTAATGCTTAAACATAATGCAAATATTTCACTAAACGACCTAGAAAAGCATGTAAAACAAAACATAAAACTACAAGATGAAATGTGTGCACCTAGAAACCTAAAGATGAATGGATGAAGGCTTGAAATGCTAAAAATATTTATTTTAAAGCCTACTAGGACTCATATGCTAGTCTAGGTGATTTAGTTCTAGATCTAGGCTTCTATGCAAAAATTGAAATCTAGAAAAAGGGTATCTGAAACTGTAGAAATATGGAAAATGACCTAAACTGGAACTCATACGCAAGAACTAGTGTATCAATCCAATTAGGGTTTTCTAAAATTTCAAAGTCTGAATCTACTCTTCAATGTTTGCTTTGTCCTTTCCAATTGATGTTTGGATCCAGAACCATGATTTGCAACCTGTAGACATCTTCCAATGATCCTCAATGCAAGGCGACAACTTTGACAACTTTCTCCAAACTTTCTCTTCAATGTGTCTTCAACCCAAACCTACAAATAGCATGTGCACTAAAGAGAGGGAAAAATGTTGTTTCGTTAGTAGATAGGGTTTGCCTTGGTCAAACCCTGTTTTGGTAATTTAAAACCTTGAAATGAAATGAAATAGGAATGGAGAATGATGAATGAACAAAATATGATATTGCAACTTACCAACCCTAGCAATAAAGTGCTACAAACATGTATGAAGTGGCTCCAATGGATGTAGATCTTGAATCTTGTTTGAATAGGATGGATCTTGAATTGAATGCTAGTTTGACTCATGAAACCCTACATCACAATTGTTAGCTCAAAAACAAACATGGTGCATGAAGACTTTGACATGATGCTTGATACTTGAATAATTCTCTAAAACACTTGATAATCTTCCCTTGAATGCTCTTGTGAACTCAAAATTTCTATATGAATGAATACTTGAATGCTTGGGGTGAAAATGAGTGAGAGAAACCTATATTTATACATAATTATGTGAAAATTCCCAAAATTACAACACTACAAGCCGACATTAGATCTAGGAGGATAAAATCTCACCATGAATTTGAATTAATTTTAATTTTGGACCACATGGGACTCATTCACTAGATGTGGCATATGAGTCCCATTAGGCATAATTTATGTGACCAATTTCAAAAATTCTTAGAAAGGTGTAAATTTAAGATCGAGATCCAAACCCTAGGTGGGACCAATATTCCCAAGGTGGTGTATGAGTCCTAGACCACCAAATATGGGCCACACAATCTAAAAACACCTGAATTATGATTGGGCGTTGATTTATGTCAGGATCATCCTTGAAAAGATGCATTAAATGAAGCTTGTGGATGAAAAATAAGGCCAATTAAAGAATAAAGAATACCAATTATTTAATAAACCCTAGAAAAGTGTGAAAGTTTGTTACAACACTTTACAACACTCCAAATAAGGCACCAATAAGCTCACTTAGTTCACAAAGGCCCAAGACCTAATGTGAATATGTTACACATATTACAACACTAAATCAAAGCCATGTTAGGGAGTACTTTCTCCATCATTACAGAGTTATTTGATACATTGAAAGGATATTAGTTGAGAGTAAAGGTACACTTACAACATTTGCAAATGTTCCTCATTCAATTTCAATTGACCCTCTCCCTTTTACCAATGTTGGAGTATCATCACCTAAGGTAATTGTGCACATACCTGATGGCCCTGAGGATGAAAAGACAAAATGTAAAGAACCCATATGGTGTGAAGCATCATAGCCTATAATCCATGATGGAGATAAAGGTTTTGTAGCAACTAAGGCTTTTCCCTTTGATTTCTCTTTGTCCTTAGTATTATCTAGTGTTGATGAAGATTCCTTAATAGAATTAGGTAGCCCCATTTTATTTTTTTGATAATTTCTTGTAGAACTTCAATTTATTTCTCCATGCATTAATGTTAATCATATCCAATATTTTACAAAAGACACATTTAACTCTCTTTTTACCTTGAGAGTCCTCTTTGGAGTTGTCAATTTTGCCTTCTTTCTTAACTTCCTTCTCCTTTTTGGTGTTCTTCTTCTCCCCTTTTTAAAATTTGATGTGATTAATTCCCTGCAAGTAGCAATTGAGGCTTAGCAGACTTCAAACTACCCATTTGAATTAACTTATTTTGCTCCCCTGTGAGATCAACAATAAAGTTATGGGCATAGACCTTGAGGCTCCAAGAGCCCTTTTAGTAGAATAGAAAGTTGATACAAACACAAAAAATTCTAGACCTAGCTTGGAAAGTATAGAAAGGATTAATTGATCCTCTCTTTTTTTTTAATTCCGTAATATTTTAATTGCAACTTCAAGGATTTAAACTTAGTGAATAAATCTTGCAAAGTTGTGAAACTCCTAGGACTAAGACCTAAGAGTTGATTTTGCAACTCATGGCTTCTAAGTTATTCTGTTTTCCCAAATACTTTATAAAGACTTCCCACACTTGGTTGGGTGTTTTTAAGTTCTCAACATGAAACAATAAATCAAGAGATAAATTTAAACATAAGAGGCCAAATGTTTGATCATACATTGAAAAAAAATTCTTTGTCTTTAGTTGTAGGTTCTTTCTATGTTCCCATAGTTACCCTATATAAGCTTTTGTTCTTAAGCACAAGAATTACTTTCTTCTTCCAATCATGATAATTGAAAGGTGTTAAGGGTTGTATAGTTACATTAGACTCCATGTTGCTAGACTTAGATAGTTGCTTGTAGAAATGCAGAAAAGAAGAAATTAGAAATACGTGTAGAAGTGAAAGGAAAACACAACACACACAAACACTTCTTGAGGAAGTGTGAAAATGAACCACACACAACACGCCCCTTGATTATTTGTCCCCCCCTCCAATTTGGCACTTTATAGGAGTGCTTGTAAATCATCCAAAAGAGACATAAACAAACACTTCATAGAATTAGTATGATAATATGCTCTTTAGATTCTTGGCAAAAAAAAGAATGCACTTTTCCAAAAATAAAACTCAAATATGAGTTATGGAGCAAATGTTGTGGCACTATCAAAATTTTCACCCTTAACAAATTGATTGTTCCTTCTTGCAAAAAAATATTCTGGTTTTTAGGAAAAAAATGTTGTGCAAAATTTCAGAATGAGAACAAAAGAAAATAGGAAAAATTAAATCCCCTTTGCAAATTGTACGAATGACCTCCTCCTGCCAATAGGTAGATCGAATAAAACTTTCCACAAGATAAATTGTGACAGGCAACAAGAATAATGGGAAAATGAATAGATCGCCGAATTTGATGTTCTACATAGCCTTTCATAGAAGATTCTTTCCTACAGACGGATGGAATCGTGACCTCTGGCATCTGGATAGCAAAAACCACGTGCAGCAAGCACCCTCAAATAGTCCACATCCTTCAAAACCCTCTATCACGCCTTCAACACAGTCAATCGCCCTGTGGAAGAAACTGTGGTCCTTTACAACTACGTCAAGATTTCTAAGGATTGATTTACAGCAGCAAAAAAGGGTATTCACAGCAACTAAAGGTAATAGGTGATTATCCTGAAAATGAGACAAATCACACCTCAAAACATAGAATTTGTGCCTTCCACGGTAAAATCGCATGCCTATAGAGCTATTTATCTACCTCAAAAAAAATAGAGTGCCACTGCAAACAAAGAAGAATAAGGGAGGAAAAGAAGCCTGAAGGAGCCAAACCGCGGGCTCAAACAACAAAATACGACTTAGGGATCCAAATCGCTAGCGTAAGCACAGGTATTGCGGCCCCTGTCTACTCTAAACGCCTGCAAACAAATCTAAAATGTCTCATATGCAAGCGTAGTCGTGGCCTTAGCAGCAATAAAGGTTGCAAACAAAAACTTAGCCTAGTTGATTCATGACCTGCTAGTGGCAGCTATGCCCAATGCCAAAAAAAGAACTTCCCTTCGACCTCAACAAGACCTCTGAAAAAAGATTTGATGGGGCGCTTCCTTCGTCAGGTTTGGCCTCTCTTCACAGATCTTCGTTTCTTCTTGTAATAGCTGATGTACAGAGACAAAAAAACTGAGACAACAACTGCAATTAAACAAGTTCACCTTACGCTTGTTAGTATCCTATACGGCTCTAATACCATGAAAAAACCAACAAATCACAGAGATAAATAACAAGCACAGTGAAACAAGAATGGACAAAGTCGATTTATTTATTAGATAGTCAAAGATATAGGGGAGAAGACCTAGTATCCACCAGGGCTAACTTCGTGCAACTATAGAGTTCAAACCCTACATTGAATCAAAAAAAAAAAATTATGGATTTTTTCGCTCACGAGTTAAAAGACCAAGTGTGAGGCATTGAAAGATCATCGACACCTCTCTAGACTCTAAATTAGCTAGACAGCTCATGAGAAACAAGTGTCAAGGATGCCAATGAGGTGGGAAGCTCCATAATGTCTACATAATGAACGTCTAAGTAGGCTTAAGTTAGCCTACGTGTATGAAAAAGATGATGTATACACTAACGCAAGTTGTGTCTTCTTGTAGAAGGGAATACTTGTATGGTGTATCTTTCTTTTATATAATTTAGAAGAACAATCACATGTTGTATTTCTAAAATGATAAATGAGAGACAAAAAAAGAAAGAATTTAACAAATATAGGCAAACAAGAGAGATATGCAACTAATAGACAGGAAGCATCCATAATCAAAGTCTTAAAGAAATAAAACAAGAGATTGATTATATCCATATTATTCACATAACTCTATATAAATCAAATTACCACACAATATAAGTGATAGAGAATTGTTAATACTGAAATTTAATTTTTCTCTTTCAAAAAAAATATTTTAAGTTAGATTTTCTAAATCTCACTCTCTAAATCAATAGAACTATCATTTGAATTTAAAATATTATAATATGTTAAACAATAATTCCTTATTTGCATATCTAAGAACAAAAACTTGTTGAAAGCAGTCATCGTTGTTGGCAATCTTCCAAATAGGTTCCATCAGTAAATAAAGGAGAGGAACGATTGTTTGACGTATCTATCATCTATTAGAATTAAACTATGTAGTTCACCCAATTAAGTGTTATTTCAGCAGTTATTTGTATGCCTCTAAGTTTGAAAAGGAAGAGAATATTTGCATATACCTAATTTGGATTTTCTCGTACAAACGCTTTTCGCTGGAAGAAATATAGGCATTGATGGATTCCGCCATCCCACAGACAAGGAGTGGTATCAGAAATTTTTGTCCATGGTGAAATGGGCCAAACAGAACAGATTAGAAAAAAATGCCTCAACATTAGGAATACATATTTAGTTTTAGTTTTAGGTTTTTTTTTTTTTAATTAGAAAATATTGAGGCTGATTAATAGATTGATTTGCAATTGATGAGTATTTGTTTGTTAGAGGTTTACAGTCAAAATTGGTTGTTAATTAAAATAGCAATGGAATAAAAATAATGAGACTCGAATGGATTTCTATATAAAATTAAAAAATTAAAAAGTTAAAATCATTATTGTTTTTATTATAGAAAAATTAAATTAATTTTTAA
Source organism: Sequoia sempervirens (assembly GCA_007258455.2). Classification (NCBI taxonomy): domain Eukaryota; kingdom Viridiplantae; phylum Streptophyta; class Pinopsida; order Cupressales; family Cupressaceae; genus Sequoia; species Sequoia sempervirens. Next base: position 3,241 of record VDFB02258673.1, on the reverse strand, counting down.
AATATTTTATTGATAAAAAATTAAAATAAATTATTATAATATAACATGTTTAAGTAATAATTAAGATGTCAAAATTGTTGGAAATTATGATCACACCTACTTAAATGGCCAGCTACTCCTGACAACACCATATCCTCAATTTAACTGTCATACCTCAAATAGCATTAAAGGAAAATCTCAAGTTTTGTATTCAAATGATCTTTTACTTGGAGTGCAAGTCAAGTTACAAAATGTATTCTAATTACTTTGCTTGTTGTGCAAGCTTTCTCCGTAGTTGATGGTTTTCTATATAATGTAATCTTCTTGTTATTGCTAAGTACTCTCTCTCAACAGAGTCTGGCTCTCAAAGCTGCAAAGGAGTTAAAGTTGTAAGGAGAGTGAATGATTGTCAAGGAGCTTAGGCATAATGGTAGTATGTTAAAGAATGGGTAGCAGCTCAAAAGGTGTTTGAGAGAATGAATGTATTGTTTATGTTTTGTATTTATTGCAGCAACAACAGTTGATCAATGTAATATATCATGTTTATTTGAATGAGTTAAAATCTACTTTCTGTTTTTTATGTTTTATCCCCTTTTCAAATCCTTCATTTGGTATCAGAGCTAGGACGATGATGTCTCCAGGGAGTGCAAATTTCTGAGACTGAAGCTGCCTATATGTGTGAGTCAATGTTGTCCAAGGAGTGTGAAAGAAGAGCCATGTAGATCATGTTCACTGGGAGTAGAAGTTCATGGGTTTTGTATTCCCAATAATCCTCATGTCTTGCAGTCAAGAACAACTGTTATTTCTGGGTCAGAGAAGTTTTTCCAGTTTGAAAAGTTGCAAAATTTTATGTGTTTAAGTTGTCTTTTATGAGGTGCATAGGCTATTGAGAAGAGGCCAGTAAAATATTTTTGTTTGCAGTAATAAAAAATAGGAGGCTACAGTCCTCTAAATGCACCAAAAGAATGAAGGAAAATTTGTAAAAAAAAAATTGCTTGAAGAAAATTAGCCGTGAGAAGAAAATGACAAATCATTGTTTCCAGTAAGAGCTAGTTGAGTCCAGTCTATGGTGAGAACAAGGTCATAATCCTACCAAAAGATGTGTAGAGAGATCCAAGTGAGTGTTAGTCTGAAGACAATTTTAGCCAGTGTCAAAAAAAATGAGATTGATGTCATTGTAAAGGAGATCTGAAAGTTGATATGCATGTAGGAGTCTGCTTAGGGAAAAAGAACTAGGAAGAGTGAAATAGAACCTGACCCAAGGAGATTGTTGTTAGGTGTCACCCAAGTCTGTTTATAGAAATTGTTGAAATCTGCCCAAATAAAATACCCAGTCAAAGGAAGGAAGAGTCGATACAGTAGCCGCAGCCAAGGAGCTTGTAGTTTGTAAAGGAGAGGTGTGGCATTTTCTTTCAAACAGGATCTGAAGACAAAAGTTTGTAGAAGCCAACACTAAGCCGTAGATTTTGAAAGGAGCCGCTACCAATCGTTGGAGTTACCAGCGCAGCCATCTATGTAAGGAGACAGAAGATATTTTGAGAAAGGCTCAGAAAGAAACAACACCTAGCGTCAGTCAGCCACAATTGTAAAAGGGAGATCGATGTTGTGTGGGTCATCCACGCATGAAAGAATACACTGAAGGAGATTGGAGCCACCCAAAAAAAGAGGTGTAGATCTAAAAGGTAGATTATGTATGAGGAAAGTGATCTCAAGATCATACGTGAAGTATACAAGTCTAAAAGTTGTTTTGATTAAGAAAATATCTTTGTCTGCAGTATTAAGAAGATGTTAGTATTTCTTTTGTGTTAGCTATTTTGAAGTTGTCATGAAGTAGTAGAAAGTTTGAGGAGGACGTAAGTGCCTAGGTTGAGAAAGAACTAGATTGAGAGCATATTTGAAGTATGTAGAACAAAGTAAGGAGAGGTGTTGAATCTAGAGGAGAATACCAGTCTGAGTTTCAAGTATGCATTTGCTTCCCCGTCATGCTAGTTTGTGATAATCTGAAACCACCAGTATGATAGTTTGTGGTAAATTGAAACCACTAGTATGTAAGTTTGTGGTAATCTGAAACCACTAGTATGTGAGTTTGTGGTAATCTGAAACCACCCATTTGTTAGTTCGTGGTAATTTGAAACCACTTGTCTGTAGTTGTGATTAAGGGGGAGTGTTGGAAATTATAATCACACCTACTTAATTGTGCCAGCTGCTCCTAACAACACCATATCCTCAATTCAGTTGTCATACCTCAACTAGCATTAAAGGAAAATCTCAAGTTTTGTATTCAAATGATCTTTTACTTGGAGTGCAATTCAAGTTACAAAATGTATTCTAATTACTTTTCTTGTTGTGCAAGCTTTCTCCGTAGTTGATGGTTTTCTATATAATGTAATCTTCTTGTTATTGCTAAGTACTCTCTCTCAGCATAGTATAGCTCTCAGCGCTGTAAAGGAGTTAAAGTTGTAAGGAGAGTGAATGATTGTCAAGGAGCTTAGTCATAATGGTAGTATGTTAAAGAATGGGCAGTAGCTCAGAATGTGTTCGAGAGAATGAATGTAGTGTTTATGTTTTGTATTTGCTGCAGCAACAACAGTTGATGAATGTAATATATCATGTTTATTTGAATGAGTTAAAATATGCTTTCTATTTTTATGTTTTCTCCCCTTTTCAAATCCTTCAAAAACAATCTGAATTAGACTTGATTGACTAAATTGTCTATCTCTTTTTTTTAATTTTGAAATATTATATAATTTATTTTAGATAATTTTTAAATACTTAAACTTAGCTTAATTTACATTATCAAAAAGATTGATAAAAGAGTTAATTAAAATGTAGAAAATGGCCTTGCTTAAATAGGCAAGGTAGTGAAGGTAGTCATATCAAACACAATGACTGATTACCCCTTCAAAGACGGAACACTTGTTTCAATCACATGAGATGAAACAAAACTCTAAGTGAACTTAAGTGTAGTGTGAACATGAATCTACTAAGTAAGCTAAAAGCTAACTAGTTTAAAAATACCTCTTTTCACATTAACAAATACCACACATAATATATTATAAAAGTGAAAGATATAACACATAAGTTGTTTTCTAGTAGGTAGTTCTTCATTATAATTGAAACTCATTATCATAAATTTAATATAAAAAATTAATTGCATAACCTATTTCCATCAAGATAAGAAATTTAAAAGAAAAGATGAGATGTAATTTTAAATACCGTCTATCATTTTTTTTTATCTTAACATTTTAGATATATTTAATTA
>VDFB02258672.1:0-57452 GCA_007258455.2 Sequoia sempervirens | reverse complement strand
CAACAAACAAATTCTTCTTGTTAACTAGTAGAACGAGCCTTCCTACTTGAAGACAAATGTTGGGTTTGTTGGGTCCCAAAATCACTACCCACACTCCTAGAGGAATCAGTCCTCTTCAAGGCCAAGGAAATGTCGTCCTAAAGGGGGATTGATTATCTCATCAATAGAATGTGAGGGACTTATGGCCAATTGTTGAGAGTGGATATTCTCTCCCTCGCTTCTCCCTCAACTAAACCCAAGAGGGTGTTCCTAGAGGTATCTTTAACAAAATTGATCACTATTGAAGATATACAAATTAAAACTATTGTAGTAGTATCCAATGTACACTTGGCCACAAATGTTATCACTAGACCAAAGACTAACCTACAACACATAAAACCTCTATTAAGTTGATATGAACATCATTACACAAAGGACAGATGAAAGTATGCAAAACATGATTACTTAGGATAAGAATTGTTATGGTTCACTATAGATGCTTCCCTAGTTCAATCACTAAATCATTAGATCCATACAAACTACTAACCCGACTCCTAAGCTACTAGTGTAGGATGTTTTCATTTTGAGTGCATGGTCAATCATAACTTTCAAGATCGGTGCCTAATCAGTGGGTTATATTAAAGTTATATTGTAATATTTAATGGTCATCTTAGTTGTTAGTTAGTTGTTAGTTTACTTTCAAATAACTTAGATTGCTTTCAGTTAGTTTTTAGTAACTTTTTGGTTTTGCTTTAGTTCACAATTGTTTCTTTTAGAAACATCGTCTTGTAAACTATTATTTGAGTATTCCTCTCCTTTGTTAATAACGATAATCAATTACCATTTCATGGTATCAAAGCAGAGGTTCATTTTTGGAAAAATTTTGCAATAAAATTCGTGGTTTTTCCTAAGAAATTTTTGGAAAATTTTTTAGAATTTTTTGCTCGATTTTTTAATAAAATCACGGGTTTTCCTTAACTGTTAAAAAAAAAAAAAAAAAAAATTCTCTAATGAATCAAAGGTTTTTGGCGAATTCCGTATCCGAAAAATTCAATAGTTATTGTTCAATTTTTTGATAAAAATTGTGGGGCTTATTTTCTGAAAATTAAGCAACCTTTTCTTGGAAAATTTTCAAGGGTTTGTTGCTGAAAATCACAGAAATTCATTTGTTGAATCGTGGATTTTTCCTCTGAAGATTGTGGATTTGTTTGCTCAGAAAATCGCGCCCTTAGTCTTTTAAGAAAAATCGTGGGTTTTTGTATGCGAAATTGCAAAGGTTTTCTTCTAAAAATCGCAATTTTTTTGAGTCTGATTGGCACACGTGTTTTTTTCTGGAAAAATCACGTCTTTTTTTGTGGTTTTTTCTGCTAAAAAATGCAACTTGTATGTTTTGCGTGACCTCTGCAAACAAAAACTGTCATGCCTAAAGCATTTCCACAACCTTAGATTTGTGGATTTTTCTGTCTTTTTGAAAATTGTGATAGGTTTTTTGACTGGTTTTTTGCAAGTTGAGGGTTTCTGCAAAATTTCGTGGGTTTTGAGTGTCTGATTTTTTGACGAATTTTTACAAAATCGTGGGTTTTTGTGCAAGTTGATCGCCTCAAGATTCATGCCAACTGATTACCTCATTTTTTGAGTCTTTGGAAAACTGGAGGGATGGCGTCTTTGACCAACATCATGTTGGAAAGTAGCTAGAAGTTCAATGGTAAAAACTATAATACCTGGAAGCAGAGGATGCTCACTATTTTCAAGTACCGGTGTCCAGATTCAATTGTTCTAGGTACAGAAACTCATCCCACCACTATGGGAAAGGACCAAAACAAATATGATGGTAGTAATCGAGAGGTGGTTATGCTTCTAAAAGTTATCAGTCACCAATGAGATGCTTCAAGAAATACCATCTAGCAAGATTGTTGCGGAGATCTGGAAACACTTGAAGGATCTTCATGAAACCTCAAACAAGGGTAGAGCTTTCTTCCCTAAAAATATATTGTTCTCCATTATGATGGATGACAAGATTTCTTTGCAAGATCATCTCATGAAGATCAAAGACATTCGCGATCAACGAGAGGCCATTGGTCGCAAGATGGAAGAAGAGGATATGGTGGTCATCACATTGAAAAACTTACCACGATCCTACGAGCACTTCATCAAAACTCTCGACATTACCTCCACCAATGTTGACCTGAAGTTTGATGATTTGTGCAACAAGTTCTTGTAGCAGGATAGGTGGAAGAAGCAATTTGGGAGCAGCAGGGACACACCCAATGTTGAACAAGCGTTTATTGCCAAAGACAATGGCAAAGGTAAGTCCACTTAGCAGAAAGGACAAGGCAAATCGGAGGATAGCTCCAAGAAGACTATCACATGCCATTACTGTCATAAGATTGGTCATATGAAGAAACACTACAGGAAGCGGTTGGTTGATTAGAAATCCAACTAGGAAGGGTCTCAGCAGAAAGCCCATGTTGCAGAGCATACTGAATAGGAGTGTTCCTTTTATGCATTCATGGCCAAAAGACTAGCAGATCACGGATAAACTTGGTGTAGTTAGTAACTTAGTGGAATGACTATTAAGGGAGGGTATTAAAGTTATATTGTAATATTTAATGGTCACCTTAGTTGTTAGTTAGTCGTTAGTTTACTTTCAGTTAACTTAGATTGCATTTAGTTAGTTTTTAGGAACTTTCTATTTTTTTCTTAGTTCACGATTGTTTCTTTTAGAAACATCATCTTGTAAACTATTATATAAGGAGTATTCCTCTCATTTGTTAATAATGATAATCAATTACCATTTCAGGTTGCAGTCATAGTTTATCAAGAGAAACAACACTTTGAAACCATAACAAAATATGAGCTATGTGTATGCACACATCAAAGATATGATATCAAACAACCGAACATACTTAATATTCCATCTCCCAACTCCAAAAATTCATATGAAATAAAGAAAAGACCATTACAAAGCTTGTAATGAATTAGAATGATTCCACATTCATCAAATCATCATTACAATCATACAAGCAAATGTAGCAAGTCTTGAAACCCTATAAACTCCTTGGCATTCAAGCAGAGGAAAGCAAAAATGAAAAACCTTTTGTTTGGAAAATAGACCTATATATATAGCACTTCACTTGGTCACCCAATCAATCACTTTTGAGAATTCAATTGAGAACTAGATGTCATAAATGTGGCATGCAAGACTAGCAAAATCCCATGAAATCTACAAGATAGATGATCTAGAACAAGTAGAACCATTGGAAGATGGCACTCAACCATCACATTAATGGCGATGGTCACCCTCATCTTCTACTAATGAAATTGCATGTAGATTAGCCCCCTTGAGATGGACAACTATTTTAGTAAGGAAAATCCTCTTGGAACAATTACAAAAGTCAAATTCAATCATTAATGGGGTCCTAGAAAGAGTTGGCGAGTGACAGAGTCAATCTATTGGAAATGCATAATATCGATGTGGGCAACAGGTCGAGATGAGAGATGTGGGGTTTCATGCCAACATTGGAGGTCAAGACTAGATACGGAGATGACAATCCAAAAGTCCAATGAAACTCTAGAAAAGGATGAAAATGAGTGAATGAAGGATGTGGGAAAGCATGTGGGGAAAGGATGTAGAACTAGAGGTATGAAAATCTGAAAATCCATAGGAACTCTAAATGGCAAGAGGAAAGGAACAGCAAAGCCATTGAGTAACTTTGTGGGAATTCAATGTGAAACTTGAGATTAGGAGGAAGGTTACAATTGAAGTCTCGAAGTCCATCAAAACTCCACAGAAGAGAGAATTCAAAAAAGGAAGCAATTGGGAGAAATGTTGGATCTTGCTATGGAACTAGAGGCCAAGTAGGGATGTCCCAACGTCCACTAAAAGTCTAGAGAAAAATGATAAGAGGGAATGCAGGAAAAGATGGAAGGATGGGAGGTCAAGAGATCAGGAGGTGAAGGGAAGATAGGAGAAATCCATCGGAACTCTACATGAGGGATTGGAAACGATGCAAGAAAAACATGCAAAACTAACAAAGGCAAGTGGAGGTAAAACTAGAGGAAGTTCAAACGTCTTGAACTACATTAGGATTTCGTAAAAGGACAACTAGATGGAATGTGGGAAATGATAAGGAATTGGAGGTTGGGATGTCCGGAGGTGGAGAGAAAATAGAAAAAGTCTATTGAAACTCCACAAGTCCATAAAGGGGAAATAGAGAAAGAATCAAGGGTTGCAGGAATCAAGAGCAAACAAAGGAACGGGAAGAAGTACAAACAAAACCTACAAGTCTATGCAACTTGACCGAAAGTCAAGAATAGGAGAACGCAAGGATGTGAAAGAGAATGGGAGGTTGGGACATGGAAAGGAAGTGGAAGAAGTTGTAATGTCCCCATTTTTGGTTTCTCTAGCACTACAATTGGCTCTGACCTTCTCAATGAGTGTCAATCTTGTCAAAGGGATTATTTGATGTTGCCAATGAGCTCGGTTAGTCTTGAGGATGCTTATGTCACTTTCCAAAGTGTATTTCAGCTCCTAGTATGTTCTCCAAGATTCTTGGAGTGAGCATCTATTTATAGTAAGTCACTCGGTTAGGTCCGATTTTCATTGTTCGTAATCGTGATCACTCCAGTGCAGTCAAATTTCAATTCCAATGCCTTTCGACAATTTTTGCAACTCGGGTGTACTTGTGGCTTTAATTTAATTAATTTAACTAAGGTTGTTAATTTTATTAAAATAATTTAATGGGCAACTTAGTATAATAGCTCGTCGGTATGAGAATTGAAAGTTTAAAATATTGGATGCCGATCAAGTGACATTAAGCATTGGGAATGTTAAAATAATAAAATAAATCACTTTTTGGAGTAATAAAGTTTATTTAATTTATATAGTGATTTTATACTATATTTTCGAGAAGCTTTCAGAAATGTTAAAAAAGGAGTTTTGTGAGCTTATTTGCATTATGTAAATTATTACATTTTCTCTAGTGAAACACTTGCGGTTTTGTGGGATTGAACTTGGTTCATCCCAACCTTCTTGAGGATGAAAACCCTCTCGGCGAAGATTAATCTCAATGGTGAAAGATCTTCCCTGATTAATTCGGTGTGACTCGTTCAGATTTCACAGGTGTATCTAATGTATTCAGTTTATGTGAAGATTCGTGTTGCAATATTATTTCCAATTTGAAATGAAAATTTGAAGAATTTCTCAGAGATAGTGACAAAGAAAATTATATAAGGGATTTGAAGAAAAAGACACAAGCTACAGCATCACTATAGTACCTGCTACAATAGTTGCTGCAGTTTAGAGGCTTTCATCAAGTTTGAAGGGTGAATTTTGAGCACTAAATAAATTATAAACAGTGTTCCACAGGGATGCATCCCCCCCCCCCCAAAAAAAAAACCCGCGTTTCCTAGACATCCCCGTCTCAGAGACTTGGGGACTTGGAGGGGACGTCCCCCCACCAGCCCAACACTAGCGCCACGATCCCACCACCAGCGTTGCTGTCTCCAAGACACCACTAGGACTTCGAGGATGTCGGGGTGTCCTCAAGACGTCTAGGGGACTCCTAGTTGTCTCCAAGATGTATAATTCTTATACATCTTTTTATAACTATTTTTTCAAGCACTATATGTATTTCAGCGCCCTACCGCCACCTCGCCACCATCCCCCCACCATCCCCAAACTTAGGCCATTGGTCCCCCCGTCCCCGAAACCCGTCCCCATGTCCCCACGTCCCCTCGTCAAGAAACTCCATGGAACTATGACTATAAATTTATTGTTGAAGTCATCTCTGGCTGCCCAAGTCAATGAAACGCAGATCTGAAGCGAGGCATGAGAACTCGGAGGAAAGACACTGCTCAGATCAAGGGAAAACTGTGTTCTATACATCAGCCATCATTCTTTCTGCATTAATAACTCTCAGATTTGGTGTGCCACAGCCATTTGATGGGGCATAGGGTCTGATAAACAGGACAGCAATCTGAAACAACACTAAGGAGAGTTTAAATCAGCATTTCAGCATACAGTTTCAGAATTATTCTTTGTTATGTAACAAAGTGTGAAAACAGAAAGGTATATCAGCAGTTCCAACACTCACAAATGCAGCTACAGCAGTCCCAGTTCCTACTACAACAGACCCAGTGAGTTTATAATTATTAATTTTGAACTGTATATTGGAAAGGGCTGATGATGTATTGATTTGGCAATCAAAAAGTGTATCCCAGTCTATCATTCACATTCCTTGTTACATCAATAAGAGGTCAGAGTTATTTATTTCAGTTTGAATGCTTGACTGTGAATAAAGCTCTATGAAAGATAATAGCAATAAAGCTCTATCAATGATTATTCAAAACACAAATGAATTTATTTATCCTAGCATAATACAAATTGCAAATTCCACTCACAAGAATGTTTGATCAGCTAATTAGCTGCTAATTCATTAGTTGTACAGACACAATTTGGAGCCTTCTAAGCATGTAACAATTGTTCAATGCTGAAGATGACTAGGGATATGGTGTGGAAGCCTTAGAACCCTAGGTGCAGCAATCAAAACACCTTAAAACCCCTTAAAAATAGCAGATCTAACCTTTTCACTGTAACAACACTGTAGCAACTGAAAATGACTTCAAATAATCAGCACAAATGTGATCCCCAAATAAAATCACCTCACTTGGACAAGAGAGTTTTTGTTATCAAAACCAACAATGAAAACCAAGAGGATTTTCATCCTCTAGATCTCCCACACAAAAAGGTTTTTGTCCTCAAGTGCTCAATCTGAAAAAGGAATTAAGGGCAAGAACAGGTGATGCAAAGGACCAATTCACCCTACTTTTATGAATTCCTTTTGGGCTCTCAATTTGAATTTCTTTTTTTTTCTTTTATAGTAAAATACTATAGAGGCCTTATGATATCTCATTTGGACAACCACTTTATTAAATTAATAGTAATATTTAAGTTGTCCTCTTGAAATTAAATAACTAGTCCCAACTTAAAATATAATTATTGAAGTATTTCCCTTATTTTTATCCCTTAGCCTACAGGAAATAAAGAATAGGCTACGGGTCCTCAATTTAATTCTTTGAATTCTTAAAATGGGATATGTCACTATACCACTTTTCTATGGCAATGTGTAGATCAAGTGTAAGCCTGCACGAAATATCATTTACCAACGCTAAATAATATAGCTTCATAGGCCACTTCATAATTGCATTACTTTGTCAACCCACCTATGCAACACAAAGATTATGTCCAAGAATGAGATCTACAAACAAGCATTAAGGGATCTCTTTTCTCAAGATATTTGCAAGTCAACTAGGCTAATTTCTAGGCCAAGTAAAATTTGCATGCATTAAAACTTCAATTTCAGTCTTTCCCTTTTATGTTACTAAATATCGATTTTTTGGCATTTCTAAATTAAACTTGCATTCATAAATGTTTTAATATTTTCAATAAAAATGCATGGTGAGAAAATTATGATGCTAAGGTGCCAAAACTTCAGTGTCATTTGAGTGTTGATCCAACCATGCAATGTAGGAAAAACTGATGTCAAATCAGCAAATGCTGATGAAGATGTCCCAGTTGCTAACAAAGTTAAGAGACTAATGAAGTTAAGTAGTGCTGATGAATTTAAGTGATGCTGACAAAGTTGAATTTTTTTTGTTGAAATTGTCTCAGTTGCTGACAAAGATAATATGCATTTGCTAATGAAGTGCTGTGCTACTGAAGTCGATGGAAATTTTGTTGCAGCTATTTTTAGGAAGATATTTTATAGGATTTTATTTATAATTTATCAATTACTTTCGAAAATTAATAGTTGTTTTTAGGATAAGATTTTGTTTTATATCAGCTATTTATGGGAGAACAATCTACTGATTTTGAGATGCCTAGCTTTATTTTTATTTTTTGCTTTATTGCCCAATTTCAAAAACTGTATGAAGGCGCTTAATTTAGTTGCTTTATTTCAGTTAACTTTAGGTAGTTGTAAACTCCATAAAAATCAACCAATTGCTATTTTTTTGTACCATGGAAATTCAATTTGTAATAATTCATTCAAGAGACTCAAGGAAGCCAATTCAAAATAATAAGATATTCAAGTTTGTAATGAAATTCAAAAGTTATTTAAGGTATGTTGATTCAGAATAAAAAGATTTTTTTCAGCATGTGATTTCAAAGCAGCCCCTATTCCATACATAATTTCTTAACAATGGTATTAGAGCAAGGTTTATCAGTCCAAGTGTTTCTCAATGCAGATGAGAATTGCATTAGACAAGTTCAAATCTGAAGCTCCTTCACCAAAGTTCAAGATCCTAACCTTGATGCTATAATATTTTGATGCTAAGGTGCCAAAACTTCAGTGTCAGTTGAGTGCTGATCCAACATACGAAAATCTAATATCAAATAAGCAGAATGTTGATGAAATTGTCCAAATTGCTGACAAAGTTCAAGGATGACAAAGGTAAGTGATGCTGAGGAAGTGGAATTACTACTACTGAAATTGTCTTAGTTGCTAACAAAGATAACAGATAGTTGCCAATGAGTTCCTGTGCTATTGAAGTCACTGAAAATTTTGGTGCAATTATTTTTTAGGAAGATATTTCATAGGATATTATTTATAATCAGTCAATTACTTTAAAAGTCAATTGTTGTTCTTTTGGATAAGTTATTTGTTTTTTAGCAACTATTTATAGGAGGTCAATCTACTAATTTTAGATGTCTAGCTTTAATGATTTGTTTTTTGTTTTATCACCCAATTCGGAAAACTACATGAAGAGCACTTAATTTAGTTGCTTTATTTCATTAACCTTTAGGCAGTTGTAAACTCTATAAACATTGCCAAATTGTTGATTATTCAATTCAACTTGTGATAAGACATTCAAGAGACTCGAGGAAGTCAATTCAAAATAATAAGATATTCAAGTTTATAATGAAATTTAGAAGTTTTTCAAGGGAAGTTGATCCAGAACAAAAAAGAATTTTTCAGCATGTAATTTCAATGCAACCCCTCTTCCATACAGAATTTCTTAATAGTGGTATCAAAGCATGGTTTATCAGTGCAAGTGGCAATTACCCTGACAGTTGAACTGGACAAGTTGAGATCTAAAGCTCCTACACCAATGTTCAAGATCCTGATACTTTGACAGAAACTCTCAGCTTTGGTTGGTTTGCTATAATGGCAGCAAACAATGATAGTGCTAGTTCTGTTTATGAGATATAGTGGCAAATGGGTATGTTGAACCTTATGATTGGAATGCATTGAATACAAAATATAAGTTAGTGAAGAAAGGAGAGAAAAAGGATGCTCAAGACTTTTTCTACTTTCAAAGTGTTATAGATCCAATTGTCTATCTAAGAATTGTGGGTTGCAAAACAACAAAGGAAGCATGGACAACTTTAGATAGTACATATCGAGGGATAGATGAAATATCCTTTCCCGGGAATATGAAGAGTTTATGCAAAAAATTTGTTTGATAGATGTTTAATTTCAGAAAGTTGCACACAGAGAAATGCTTGAATGGAAAACAACTTCATAAAATGAAAATATAAGCAAATCAAATCATTTTCAGAATTTTCATTACATTTTAATGCTCTGGTGGATTGCTCAGAAAATCATAATCAGATGTGCAGAGTTCAACAATGGTTCATAAACAAGCAAGAACCTGGAATAAGCACTAATCTGAAGTGTTGAGCTGCTGAAGATATGCCCAGAATTACTGCTGGAAATCACGCCTTGATATTGGAATTCCTTACACACAAAATCAATCTTCAACTCCACGTGGTACCCAGCTGGTACACATATCCATGAGAAACAGGTCACTTTTATTCACTAAATGCAGCGATTTAACCACACAGGCAACACGTCCTTTCAAAAAGCATGCAGATTTCTTTCACACATCCCAGTTACCCTCACCAAGCCGCACACCTTACATTTGCACAAAGAATTTAGACGGCTCAGATACTTTCATTCGCTGATATGGGGTTTTCGTCCCTATCAACTCAGGGCTAGGGGTTTCATCCTGGTGAGAACTGTTGATGTTATCATGCAGCGTCGGTCATCTCTTCCAACCGATCTCCTTTACAACGATGAATAAATTAAATAATAGCCGATGGCTATTTAATTTATATATAGCGATTTATTTAATGAAGAGGCACAACTTTTAATTAAATGATAATAAAGATTCGAATTGAAGAAGAGGCGCGATCTTGATGAGGCCGACATCATGCTTTGTGGACGCGATTTTGAAGGGACACATTCTTCTATGGAGGCTAACATATTACTTTGAAGAGTCACGTCCTCCTCCTCATTATGTATATATGTTCGATGGCATTTCATTGTTTGTCATTCATTCATATCCATTCATTGTTCATTACAAGTGTGAGTTTGTCTCAAGTGCAGATCGATATCTTTGTTGAAGGCTGAGATTATTATCAACAGATTGCATCACCTTGTTACTGTATTTGCATCAGTTTGTGATGCTTCTTATTGGCCTTCTTATCGGCCCTTTGTAAAGGAGATATTTCTTGTGACATTCAATATATAAGTGATATATTGTTGCTGGGTTTTTCTCCCTCAAGTGGAGGGTTTTCCCAGGGTATCTGCTGTGTTATTGTGTTGATTTTGAATTAATTTTCTGTGCTCTACATCTGATCATAAAACTAACATGGTATCAGAGTGGGTTTGAAGAAAATCTTGATCAGATTTAGTCTAGCAGCGATACTCTTTATTCTCTTTCTCATCTTTGATCACATCTATCTCTTCATCAAAATGGTGAACAGACTCAAGATCGAGGACATACTTGAGGGAGCAACAAATTTCACATCTTGGAGATTCAGAATTATGCTCACCTTGGAGGAAAATGAATTGGCTGAGTTCGTGGAGAGCAAAGTCCCCGAGCCTACTGATGAGGAAGAGAAGATTCAATGGAAGAAGAAAGATACTAAGGTGAAGAAGATGTTAGTTGCTTCCATGAAGGACCATATTGTTCCAATCATCTCTAAGTTGAAGACAGCAAGAGAGATGCTTAAGACTTTGGAGGAGATGTATGAGATCAACAACACAAGCCGTGCACTTGCATTAAAGCAACAACTTCATCATGTTAAGATGGCAAAAGAAGAATCTGTCATCGCTTACTTCATGAAGATTTTTGAATTGAGAGATCAGCTCTCTTCTATTGGTCATATTATTGATGACAAGGACTTGACCATGTTGGCTCTTAATGGTCTTCCTTCATCTTGGGAGTCTTACATTCAAGGAATCAGTGCGAGATCGAAACTTCCCAAGTTTGATCGTTTGAGGGTGGATTGTATTCAAGAAGAGTCTAGGTTGGCTAAGAGAGGTATTGGTCAAAGCTCTACTAATAAAGACATTCATGTTCTTGCCACTCAATCTTCGAAGAAGAAAGGGAAAGATGGAAAGAAAGGATATTTCAAGAGGAACAGAGATAAAGGAGCTGATGGTACTCCTGCATTCAAGAAGAAGAGGGTCCTCTCCCGAGTCCAATGTTTTAGATGTGACAAGTATGGTTACTATGCAAAGGACTGCCCAACTAGGCCTAAGCAGAAGGCTTCCATTGCTAATGTTGATGAGATCTCTCTGCACAAGGATTCAAATGAATTTCTATTCTATTTTTCCTTCTCAAGCAATGTGCCTACTGACACCAACACTTGGTTGATTGATAGTGGTGCCTCTCGCCACATCACCGGATTTAGGGAGCATCTAACTGATTTGGTAGAGAGAGATTCTAGTGAACAAGTTATTATTGGAGATGATGCTAGTTACTCTATGAAAGGAGTTGGGACCTCCTCTCTTCATTTGGATTCCGGCATTTCCTTACAGTTGAGTGATGTGCTATTTGTTCCAGGCATCAAGTGAAACCTTGTCTCTATTTCAGCCTTGGAGGACAAGGGATATCAAGTTGCATTTTCAGAAGGGAAAGTTCTTGCATGGACAAAGAACTCAAACATCAAGACTGCTCGGGTGATCCTCCAAGGGATATCAAGTTGCATTTTCAGAAGGGAAAGTTCTTGCATGGACAAAGAACTCAAACATCAAGACTGCTCGGGTGATTGGAGTTAGACATGAGAGCCTCTACAGACTATGCACTCGTCCACTTCAGGCTCTATTGCATGATTCTTCAAGTTCGTGTGAACTTTGGCATCGAAGATTGGCTCACCTTCACTTTCGAGCACTACCTACCATGGAGAGGATGGTCACGGGCTTTCCGAAACTCAACCAGGAGCATGAAGGTACTTGCAAAGGCTGCACTTTAGGTAAGAATACAAAAGGTCCATTTCATAGTAGTGAAAGTAGATCCAAATGTATTCTAGATCTTATTCATTTTGATTTATGTGGTCCAATGTTTGTTGCTTCTTCGAGTGGTTTCTTATATTACATTATTTTTATTGATGACTACTCTAGAAAGACTCGGATTTATTTCTTGAAATATGAAGAATCTGAGGAGGTATTAGAGAGGTTCAAAGAATTCAAAGCTCAGGTGCAGAATTTGTCCGGTAAGAGGATCAAAGTCTTGAGATCTAATAACGAAGGAGAGTACACTTCCAGCAGCTTCCGTAACTTTTGCATTGAAGTTGGGATTAAGAGGGAGTTCAATGTCCCTTATAATCCTCAACAGAATGGTGTTGCTGAAAGGAAGAACAGATCTATTGTGGAAGCAACCAAAGCCATGATCCATGACCAAGATCTGCAAACCTTCCTTTGGGTTGAAGCATTTAGGACAGTTGTTTATGTTCAAAATAGAAGCCCTCCCCACATTTTGGAGAACATGACCCCCGAAGAAGCATTCACAGGGGTGAAGCCGTGTTGATGTGTTTTTCGTGACCGCACCAACGCAGAATAAAGTTGCCAACGGCTTCCCTATTCTCTCTTGATCAAAGTATTCAACATGCTAAGATTACGAGTAAGATCATGTTTTCAACTCCAAGGTTCCTTAAATGCGAATAGGCTCAGTTTGGCTCGATGCGATTTGCTGGTATTTCAAGGGGACTTACGGAATTGTTCAGCAGCGGAGAAAGGAATTCAAATGCTCAAAAGATTTGTCTATGAAGCGCGAGTTACCTATTCTAACCAGAAAGTACTGAATTGAAATGGGGTAGGGTTTAGAGATTCTAATCTACTCTAAGGTGTGGGATATGGAGCTCAACTTTAGCAAACTTCAACCGAACTTCGCTTTGCCTCGCATCGGACAGCTTCCACGGAGTCGGTGCAATCTTCAAGGGAGATGACTAAAGATGTTCAAACCACCACTTGACATGAAGATACCATCACAACGACGCATACCATCATTCAAACTATGATTGAAGTTAAGTGCATGATATTCCAGTTGACCACACAAGGCGCATTCACCATCAGCAAATACACTAGTGGTATGGATAGACGAAGTTGCTTAGATCAAACACCACATTCCACAATTACTATCTTCTACTTGCATGAAATGAAACTTATTCTACTTTAAGTCACTACTTGAATCAGAAGGACGAAGAAACCTTGCTAGCTACTCACAACAAAGACGAAGTTCACCATCAATGAAAAACTCTTTTATTGAGAGAGTGTTCACAACAATTTCTTACAAAGTTTTCAAAGGGGAAAACTTTCCCTCTTCTTCAAACTACACTATCAATCTATACTAGGCTACTTCTAAGTTATCCCTCTATTCTAACTTCTACTCTAATCTTCTTTGTCTACTACTACTGAGTTACAAATGAGGGGGGACTCCCCCTTTATATAGCTAGCCAAGTCCCAAAAGACGGCTAGGGTTACAATTGGTTGGATGGCCCAGATCGTGCCACCTCAGCCCTAAACATGATTTGCCCTAAAAACCGCCACAAAAGAGAGTGGGGTAATAAATGTGCCATAATGTCCACCATCATCCTTCTAGAAGATTCCATTGGTAGATGCGTTCACATTATTCTCGATCTTCTTCTTGACCTTTGTTCTTCAACTTCTTTGTCACTTGAGGCTAACACCTAGCCATTTTTCACAACTTTCTTCCTTCGAGGTTGAAACTTGTAACTTTATCCTCCTTCGAAGGTTGTGATATCATCGTGCTTCACCACTTCCAGACATCGTGCTCTGGCTTCAACGTTCCTCCTGCAAAACAAGCAAGGAGAGAAGCATTAGAACACTTCACAATATAAACTCAACTTACTTACCAAGATTTTCACGTTCCATCTTCCCAGTGTTCGTCGCTTTCGCGTTCAGATTCTTCATGCCTTAGCCAAATTTTCAATCCACCCTCTTCAAGGGCGTATCATCTACTTCGACTGCATTTTCAAGAAATTCATTTCACCTGCTGGAGCTCTGACAACCTTGATTTTATCCATCTCTGGCTCAAGAAAACTATCTTCACGAAGAATTTGAGCAAATTCACCTAGGCAGTTTCTTTCAAACTCATCGTCTGGAGAATTTCACCTTGAAAACACATTTTCTTCATTTTTGCCTTAGAAAATTTTCAAATTTTCCCTTAGGAAAATTCATCAACCTGGTGCCCATCAAAAATCTTCATCCCAGAATCTTCGACAAGCTGTGGAAGACCTTAAAATTAACTCCTCATCGGCAATCTTCGATACCTAGAAGAAAATTTTCTCCAGAACGCGTCGAATTCATGGGTGCACAACGAACGGGTTCATTTAATTTTCTTGAATTTTAAACCTTAGAAAATATTCTTTCATCAAATTTATTCTCGTTCTTCGATCCCCTCTGAGAATTTTGCTCTGACTTGGAAAATTTTTATTGACCCTGTGCAGCTGGCATTTTCTGACTTCATCTCCAACAAATTTGCTCGTGCCTCAGAAAGAAGATTTTATCACTTCATCAGACTTAGGCGTTTTCCCAAGGAAGAAAATATTTGTGCCTTAGAAGATTTTCAAATCATCTTGCACTTTGAAAATTTGCCTTAGAAAATTTTGGTCATTTGCCAACGAGAAGAACATCAACTTCACCTAGAGAATTTTATTTACAATTTATTTCTCATTCACCATTCGCATTTTTCTCCACTCTAGGAAAAATATCATCACGCCTAGGAAAACATCCTCAACACCTTGCAATATTTCTCACACATATCAACTTGGGCGCATATCACTTTGAAGAGGGGATTTTAAAAAAAAAATCATGCCTTAGCATATTATCTTCGCCTAACATCTTGTCTTCACACTTCACTCGCCTTAGGGACTTTTTCTAACACCTTATAACTTGGCGCCTAGCACACTTGAGGAGGAAATTCAAATCCACGCCTTAGAAAAAAAAAAAATTCAACCCTTGACTCTTTAGGCGCATTTGAGGCTTGAAGAAGAAAAACGCCTAGCATTTACCAATCATGACCACGCCTTGAGGTATTTTCACTCACCTTTTACTCCACTTACCACTTTGCATTTACCTTTACCATCTAAACTTGGCGCATTTTGACATGCAAGGAGGATGACTCTTCACATTCCATTGTTTTGTCTTCACTTGACTCATTTGGGCGCATTTCCACCTAGGTGAGGGATAAAAAATGCTGACTTGTTGACCCACTTTCCTCTTGGGCGCATTTTTATGTAGGAGAAGGACGAAACTATGTTACCACGTCCCTTGTGACCTTTCATCTTCTCCGTTTTCGTCTTCACATGCATGCATTTGGGCGCATTTTAGCCCTTGAGGAGGATGAAGCTGCCTTGACTCCTTTGACCAGCTAAAGATGGGCGCATATTGCCATATGTGGTGGATAAAGTTCATTCAAACGCTTTGACCTTGTTGACTCCTTGGGCGCATTTAGGCTAGGGAGCAGGATAAAACTTGTTGACTGCTTTGACCCCTTTTCAGCTGGGCGCATTTTGCTACATGAGAAGGATGGCGCATTTTGGGGGTGGTGGAGGACAAGTTCTTGCCTTAGAAACTTTTTTTAAAATCAATCCTCAAGGTGGGCGCATTTTGCTAGGCCTGCAGGATGAACTTCATTGACTTTCTTTGACTTCTGGTGCCTTGGGCGCATTTGGACCCCTGAGCAGGATGAACGCCACACTTAGAAATTTTCCATGCTTTCTTACTCACCTGGCGCATTTGCTGTGTCTTCTGGATGAAGTTCCAAACTTAGACAAATTTTCATCATCTCTTGCCAGCTAACGTGCCCTGCTATTTATAGTAAGTTCTCTGAATTTTGCACCTCTAAAGCCCGGAATGACTTGAAATTTTACACACTGCATCCTTATCACCTCATTGTCCTGTCGACATTGCCATTTTTAATCACCCTGCTATTTTTAGCCTGTTTTTGAAGGTTTACTATAAATAGTAAATGCTTGTTTCTGATAGCTCCCATGCTCCGATCGAGTTGAAATTTGAATGAGGCGCTCCTCACCACGTGACCTACCGGGTCATTAACGACGATGCCAATTTTACTATTTTTAGCCGTCTTACTATAAATAGTGGTGTCTTTGACTTTGAAATTTCCCCAGCCAGATAGCCTGGATCACGATCGCGTGGTTTACACCGTTAAAATTTTGACTTTTACGCCTATTTTAGACCCGGGTTGAAACCCTAATTCGCTTCGAGATGATCAAATGATCTCTCAAGGCTTCCTCCGCTTTTGTGGCACCGCATCGCCTCGGATTCTAAACTGGAAGCTGCACCGTCGACACATTCGCAAAATAGCAAGTTCCTTATTGAGTGAGTATCTCCGTTTGCATGTCACACCATCGCGAAGCTCTCGAAAAACCCATCAGGAATCACCCGACATGCAAAAGAAACCCTGACATGCAAACCCTAAAAATAGCCTCGAAAGGTTGAACTCTGAAAGTTGTCGTCTCGACTTGCATGTTATATCATCGCGAAGGTCTCGAAAAACCCAGAAGGAATATCCAGACATGCAAAGAAGAACTCTGCATCTGGACCCTGAAATTCGTGCCGGAAGCCAGACTGCCAAAAATAGTAAGTTGTCTGTTTTCGCTCAAATTTTGCATGCGAGCAGTCTGATGTGTTCTGAATGTTGTGTGACTATCGGAATCTTGAAAATGCTGAAGAACTGCATGTAATTGTGCACTTACTAAAAATAGTAAGTACCTCAGAATCTGATGAAACTTGGTTGGAAGTCTGTTGGGAGCATGCTAACCACAATGTTAGTCTCAGTTTTCAATTTATTCACTTCATCTGACCTCAAATTGGCAAGAAGGACGGAAACCATAATTTCAGACTTGGCCAAATTTTCAATTCACTATCAAAGGTGGGCACATCCCGGAAAGATAGACAGCAGAAAGAGAGACAACAACAAAACAAACCAAAATCAAGCCAAAAGACGGAAACGAAGCAAAAATTAGGGGGGGTCCCCATTTGCAATGGGGCGATGTGAGAAAAACGTCACAACAAGCCGAAAGTAAGTCATTTGAGGATCTTTGGTTGTCCTATATATGTTCATGTACCTAAGGATAGAAGGACAAAGTTGGAACCTTCTGGCAAGAAGGGCATAATTGTAGGTTACAATGAGACATCAAAAGCCTACATAATCTACATTCCAGGTCAGAAGTTGATTGAGATCAGTAGAGATGTTACATTTGAAGAGGATGTTGCATTCAGGAGATCCAAGGGCACTCACATGGAGATAGATAATGAAGAGTCTCCTCAGGATATGGAAGTTGACCATACTCCTAAGATTCAAAGGGAGACTGTTGAACCTAAAGAAGATGATGATCCAATTGAGCCCTTGGAACCTACTGATGGGCCTAGAGATATTGTGATTAGAAGAAAAAGACCTCTTTGGGCCAAGAAAACAATGCAGGAGGCAGAAAGGTTTCCAGCCCCGAGAGGAACCTTCAAAGAAAGCAAGAGACCTCATAAGTTTTCCAGCTATGTTGCGTTGATGAGTCTGATTATTGAGTCTGAGCCTTCCTGTGTTGAGGAAGCTTCTAGTTAGCAGGTTTGGAGAGATGCTATGGCTGAGGAGTATCAATCCATTCTTAACAATGATGTTTGGGACATCGTACCTAGACCCGAAGGTAAATATGTGGTATCTTCTAAATGGCTCTTCAAGATCAAGCATGCGGCTGATGGGAGCATTGAGAAGTACAAGGCAAGGTTCATGGCTAGAGGATTCTCACAGAAAGAGGGAGTTGACTATGAGGAAACCTTTGCTCCAGTTGCTCGTTATACTTCTGTCAGGACCATCATTGCTATTGCTGCATCTAAAGGATTAAAGATTCACCAGATGGACGTGAAGATAGCATTTATGAATGGTGTAATAGAGGAAGAGGTATATATTGAGCAACCCGATGGATTTGAGGTACATGGGAAGGAGTCTCATGTTTGCGTTGAAGAAGGCTTTGTATGGCCTTAAGCAGGTGCTTGGTACGAAAGAATTGATCGCTACCTGCCAAGCTTGGCTTCTCCAAGAACGATGTTGATTCAAACCAGTACTTCAAAGTAATTGATGGCTAAGCATTAATCTTGGTTCTATATGTTGATGATTCGATTCTACTGGAGAAGATCACCCCATTATCAAATGCAAGGAGTTAGCTTCTCAATTTGAAATGAAGGATCTTGGTCTCATGCACTACTTCCTTGGTTTAGAAGTATGGCGTAAGACGATGAGATGATTCTAAGTCAAGGGAAGTACACTATTGATATTCAAGAGATTTGGTATGATGGATTGCAAATCCATGTCTACACCTATGGAGACCAACTTGCATAAGTTGAAAGAGGCTACAGCTAGTTCAGATCTGGTGGATTCCACGATGTATAGGCAGTTGATTGGATCGTTGATGTATCTAGTCAATACTAGACCGGATATTTGCTATGCAGTGAGTGCACTCAGTCAGTTCATGTGTGAACCAAGGAAAATACATCTAGTTGCAGTGAAGCATATCCCCGAGATACTTGTGTGGCACAGTTGGATATGGCTTAAGATATTCTTCAGGTGTGGATTTGAAGCTGCATGGTTATACTGATTCTGATTGGGCAGGGTGTGTAACTAATCGAAAGAGCACCTCTGGATGTTGCTTCAGTTTGGGGTCTACTATGATATCCTGGTGTAGCAGGAAGCAGTCTTTTGTGGCACTGAGTACAGTAGAGGTCGAGTATATTGCAGCTTGTGTGGCAGCTTGAGAAGCAGTGTGACTTCGGAAGCTCCTTGCAAGATTGTTTGGACAATCAATGGAGCCTACTATCATTCATTGTGATAACTAGAGTTGTGTGAAACTTTCTGTCAACCCTGTGTTTCATGACCGAACTAAACATGTTGATCAAATACCACTATATCAAAGATATGGTATTGAGGAAAGCAATTCAGTTGAGATATATCAGCACAGATGAGCAGACAACAGACATTCTCACCAAGCCTCTCTCCAAGATAAAGTTTGTGTACTTTCGAGACAAGCTTGGTATGGTGGAGAATGAAGCCCTAGTTGAGAAGGAGTCTCAGTATCAGTGATCTTCTTTAATGCATTTCTCTTTGAGAGAGATTTCAGGTGCAAGCCCTTGTTAATGCATTTCTCTTTGAGAGAGATTTGAGGTGAAAGCCCTTGTTTCCACCCTCTAGGAGAGCCACGGTGGATGTCATGTGTGTGACTCCATGACATCACGTGAGAGAGTTTGTGATGATTTTCTTGTACTTGTGTTTTCACCCTCTGGGAGAGCCATGGTGAACGTCACGATGAGGTGACAACATCACGTTGAGTGATGAGCACTTGTACATACCATACATGGGTGTAGCCATGATGGTTGATATCACGATGAGGTGATATCTTTTCTTTCCACATATGGCAGTAGCCATTGTGGTTGACATCACGATGAGGTGATATGTCTTATGCAGCTAGAAATATCCTCCCTAGCTGAGAGGGATTGTTGATGTTATCATGCAGCGTCGGTCATCTCTTCCAGCCGATCTCCTTTACAATGATGAATAAATTAAATAATAGCCGATGGCTATTTAATTTATATATGGTGATTTATTTAATGAAGATGCACGACTTTTAATTAAATGATAATAAAGATTCGAATTGAAGAAGAGGCACGATCTTGATGTGTAATGACCCCTTTTTAGTAGCACTTAAAACCCAAATCCTGCATTCGAAGCATTTCTTGAAGAGATATTAGAAAGTTAAAGATCAATAAATTAGCTAGTAAACATCCCTATCACTCATTATGAATGATTCTTCTATAATATATTTCCTAAGTATATTAGATATTAACATCTTCCAAGATCCCATAGACGGAATTCGGTTATACCATTTATCATTGTAGCGAATGAATAGAGCCATTATTACTTATAAGGCTCAATAATTGCTTCCCTTTGGTGCGATCTGCTGAAGCTGACTCAATTCTCCCCAGCCACGCTAAATACAGAACACTCTCCTCCTTTCCAGCGGATCATCTAAAGACTTATTCTCCTTTTTTCTATATCTCTGATTCCTTCCTGTCAGATTAATGACTATGATTCTTAAAAATATATTCTTTTTCTTTCTTATTTGATGCTCATATCCCCCACCTCTATTCACAAATTATATTTATTATATTTCCATGAAGAGATACGTCTCTTTTAAAACGTCATCACCTTTCATATGCATTTTGTTTGGAACCGATTCAATATCAAGGGTCAGCTTCTTTCGTTTTGGACTTTACTTTGATATTATTTGTATTTTATCTTTTTCTTTTTCTTTGTTATATATATTTTCCTTTTTTATAGTTTGTGGGAGTATGTATTTATTGGTTTAGATAAGTAGTGATTAAATATAATTATAATATCTTTATTTATATTTATATTTATATCATATTTATAGTATCATTATAATAAATGATTATAATTGTTAATATTTATATATTAATATTATCTTTATAATTATAATTATAATATTACCTTTATAATAAAATTGTTTATATATATATATGTTTTGTTATTTATTTATTTATTTGAGACATAGTTATTATTTTGATATTTGGTTTATTTATTTGTCTCAATATTTCATATTTGGTGTTACAATTCCGGGGACATGACAGTCCTCCCCGCCCAAGATTGCTTGTCCTCAAGCAATCACAATCTTGAATTACAACTAATCTACTAAGAAATTATTTTTATCGTTGTTAAGCACAGGCAATTATTAACACACATGGTGTAACTATGTTGCAAACATGTAAGGTTATATGTAGACACTCATGAAATAAAGTATATGCAAGACATATGATAAAAGCACTTTGGGAAACTCATTAATCATGAACTAATACACGTAAAGTATGCATGGCACAAAACATACGTGAGACATGAAGCAGAAAACATAAATACACACAAGTATGAAGCACAATTACTTGCACGTATATAAACATATGTAAGGCATAGAGCATATATGCACGGCAAGACGTATGCATATGAATACACATATGGCATAGAGTGCACACATGAATACATATACAGTCATACACTTAGACAAGGCAAAAATCATTCACGTGCAAAGCACTTGCATAGATCACACATGCTGAATACATATCAAACATAGAGAAAATATTTCAAACATGTAGCAATCAACGACATTTAATAGGTACACATACAGTCACTCATGTTGAATACATACCATACATGGGGCAAATTATCATACATGAAACAGTCACAACGTATGCACATAAGATATTATAAGCCACATTCACATCAATAATGAAGCCAGTAACATACGAAGCATGAGAAAACATTGACAGACACATAAATCACATTCCAAGGCATTAAGAGGGCACTCATGTATGAAGAATCTTGTCAAACATGAATTAATCACACATAAAGCTTTGATGAAATAATCATGCTAAAGGCACATCAAATGTATAGCAAACACATATTCACTCGTAAGATATGATACATACACTTAGGAATTACAAGGCACGTTAGTACACTCAAGGTATGCAAATACACTCGAAGAAATATACATGTTCAATCAGAAGTATACACTCAAGAAATAGAACATACATAACAGAAATATACACATGTTGTAAACATGCTAAAGCACATTGGGCATAAAGCAAGTATGTAAGACATGAGGTACACTCATAAGATATGAATCACGCATTTAAATATACGTAAGCAGTGAGCATGAAGTACAAGCATGAATAAATACATGGAGCATGGAACATAGACTCAAATACATAAGGCATGAAGTATTCAGGAAGTATACATTTGAATATATAAAGCATCAAGTACGCTTAAAAATGGAGTAGACATGCTGGAAACACACCAATCTTGAAAGACATATTAGATAGTTATCCATAGAGCAGTCATGTTAAATGTATTAGACATAAATGCATACAAGATACCAAGCATGGAGCACACAAGAATACATTTATAGAGCATAATCACAGATTACATATGAAGCATACAAATACACAAAATACACTTACAAACACATGGAGTAAGACACGCCATGTGAGACAAATACACACAGAAGCATCGAGCAATATATTACACACAAGGCATGTTAATCATGTAATTATACTTAGGAAAAGAGATACACTTGAAGTACATACGTAGAGCATATAAATTCAGACAAGGTATGCAATGCGTAAATACTCATAAGGTAGGAAGCAATATAAATACACTCAAACAGGAAGCACTCAAATAAGGTACACCGCGATACGCAAAGTAATTGCAATTCATAGGAAGCAAGTATACTTCAAGAATAAGAATAATGAAATCAAGAACATTATTTCTTAAACAATATTGCCTTTTCCGAATCTAGTTCAAGTCATAGGGTATGCACTCAAATATAGATACAAGGTCATAGATACAGTGCATTCAAATCAAATAGATATAAGATACCTCAAATTATCATCCCTTGCTTATCAACTTCATAAGCGGGGCAAGAGAGGACCACACACAAGGATGCCCTTAGAGCACTCCCTTCTCAGCCCGAGGGCGACCAACAATCATCCGTTGTAATGACCCCCTCAGTCTTCAATGGCAGACCTGCAATCATCCAAGGAGGGTGACCTACCTCGAAGGGACCCTAGTATCTGCTCTCCTTCATGTGCTTCCAACTTCCCTCCCTAATGATTTGATTAAGAAAGAATGATAATTTGTTAGTGGTTGACATATTCTAATCATAGAGTGTACACTTGAATACAAGTCACAGCAAATACATTGTCATAGAGTATACAATCGAATACATATACAAGTCACAGAGTACACACCCAAATACAAATACAATCATAGAGTATACACTCAAATACAAACACACTTGAATGAAATATACTATCAGACAATTGGGAAGGGAGATTCGGTGCATCCCATACTACACCATGGACCCGTCCACCATCCCAAGGTCATCAAGTATATACATGAGTATGAGGCAGACACTTGGATACATGTAATACACGAACATATGTAACAAAGCATACATATAAGTCACAAGGTGAAAGGCTGAATACACACAAATTATCTCAAAACATATACTTGAATATAAGTAAGCCACACGTAGCATTGACTCAAACAACACCTTGTTGAAGTTGTTGGTCTCCTCAATCATAGGTATGATTGAATAGGATGGTTGCACTGGGACGCCCATAGAGGTGTCCTTCCAAGCCCAAGAGCAAGTACGCAGGCCCTCTTGGCCCAACAATGGCATACACGCAGTCATCCATGTGGGTGGGCTACTTGGAAGGCTCTCTAGCACCTACTATCCCTTCGCACCTCCTATTTCCCCATTCCCTACTATGATGGAGAGTTTTTCAAGTTGGTCCAACCATGCGAATGTATATGCAGTAGTCCCTTATGCTATTCAATGTTTATATGTATCAATTATCAAATATTAATAACTCCATTAACATCTTTATCAATATCAAATCCAATTTATCATCCATCAATATTTACATTCATAACATAGTAGTATTTATGATTGCTGCTTTAGGGTTATAAAAGTACACACCTAATACTTACCACTTTGATCTGCAGGAACCTCTTGTTTTCCCAGCCAATGATGCCGCCTTCTTATTCTTCGTTTCCATAGAATGATAGATCATAGTGGTCTTTAATATTGCCGGGAGTGCATAGATGTAATTGGTCTTTCTTTTATAGTTACACATACCATAATTAGGATGGAATATGTCATCATAACATCATTAGTTGTCCAATTCAAAATAACATATTAGCAATACTATAATAGTGACATGACAATAATAAACAACATCAATTAGAAAAATATTATTATGTATAAACTGTATTCATCAACCACCTATAATATTTTTATCGATCGACATATATATTTATCAATCATATTTAGATAGGTCTATTAACCACCAATTGGTATTTAAATTCCCTATATATATATATATATATATATATATTCTTTTTCCAATACAATATCATTGTTCTTTATTCAAAAGCTCACAATTTGCATATATCTTAATAGCAGAGTAATCATATTCAATGGTTACAGGCCATACCCGATCTACATGAGTCGGAGTGTGTTTCTTATGTTTATAGAATATACCTTCTTTTTCAATAAGTTTACATATGCTAATTTCACAGGATGGCAGGAAAGTTGCTCTGATACCACTTGTAATGACCCCTTTTTAGTAGAAGCACTTAAAACCCGAATCTTGCATTTGAAGCATTTCTCGAAGAGATATTAGAAAGCTAAAGATCAATAAATTAGATATTAAACATCCCTATCACTCATTATTAATGATTCTTCTATAATATATTTCCTAAGTATATTAGATATTAACATCTTCCAAGATCCCATAGACGGAATTCAGTTATACCATTTATCATTGTAGCGAATGAATAGAGCCATTATTACTTATAAGGCTCAATAATTGCTTCCCTTTGGTGCGATCTGCTGAAGCTGACTCAATTCTCCCCAGCCACGCTAAATACAGAACACTCTCCTCCTTTCCAGCGAATCATCTAAAGACTTATTCTCCTTTTTTCTATATCTCTGATTCCTTCCTGTCAGATTAATGACTATGATTCTTCAAAATATATTCTTTTTCTTTCTTATTCGATGCTCATATCCCCCACCTCTATTCACAAATTATATTTATTATATTTCCATGAAGAGATACGTCTCTTTTAAAATGTCATCACCTTTCATATGCATTTTGTTTGGAACCGATTCAATATCAAGGGTCAGCTTCTTTCGTTTTGGACTTTATTTTGATATTATTTGTATTTTATCTTTTTCTTTTTCTTTGTTATATATATTTTCCTTTATTATAGTTTGTGGGAGTATGTATTTATTGGTTTAGATAAGTAGTGATTAAATATAATTATAATATTATCTATAATTATAATATCTTTATTTATATTTATATTTATATCATATTTATAATATCATTATAATAAATGATTATAATTGTTAATATTTATATATTAATATTATCTTTATAATTATAATTATAATATTACCTTTATAATAAAATTGTTTATATATATATGTGTTTTGTTATTTATTTATTTATTTGAGACATTTATTATTTTGATATTTGGTTTATTTATTTTTGTCTCAATATTTCATATTTGGTGTTACAATTCTGGGGACATGAAATGATGAGGCCGACATCATGCTTTGTGGACGCGATTTTTAAGGGACACATTCTTCTATGGAGGCCGACATATTTACTTTGAAGAGTCACGTCCTCCTCTTCATTATGTATATATGTTCAATGGTATTTCATTGTTCGTCATTCATTCATATCCATTCATTGTTCATTACAAGTGCGAGTTTGTCTGAAGTGCAAATCGATATCTTTGTTGAAGGCTAAGATTATTATCAACAGATTGCATCACCTTGTTACTGTATTTGCATCAGTTTGTGATGCTTCTTATTGGCCTTCTTATCGGCTCCTTGTAAAGGAGATATTTCTTGTGACATTCAATATATAAGTGATATATTGTTGTTGGGTTTTTCTCCCTCAAGTGGAGGGTTTTCCCAAGGTATCTGCTGTGTTATTGTGTTGATTTTGAAGTAATTTTCTGTGCTCTACATCTGATCATAAAACTAACAAGAACTTCTTTCATAGTTCATTGGAGAATAAAAATCAAAACAGTTTTTTGAATGCCGTTGTCCTCCCAGCTCGAGCCTTTTAATAAATCTGAAGTTGCCAATCCTAACTTCCAAAAATGCAGTCGATCTTCCAATGAAGATCTTATTTCCATTTTCAACAAAATCAACGATCTTATCCCTTTCAAGGAATCGCCCTTACTTGAGAATAAAAACTTAAGCATATATTTTATTTATTAGTCACCAAGATGAAACGCCTAGTGAAGGAAGTTATCACTTAAAGTGGCCCCGCCTTTATTCATAATGAATAATTAAATAACTTAACAAACTATAGCTTTCTTAGCCTTTATTTAATTATTCCTTTATTCCTTTGTATTTTGATTTATTTCTGATCTCCGAGAACAAAAAGATTAGAAAATTCCTTCATAAATGACATTAAGCAAAGGGGGACATTACAGTCCTCCCTTCCCAGGATTGCTGGCCCTCTAGCAATCTCAAAGTAGGATGTTGCAAAATCTCTTCACCTTCCCAAGTTGCATCCTCAACTGATAGATCCTTCCATTTGATCAGGTATTTTCAAATCACCTTATTTCTTAGCTTCCTCTCTCTCGAATCTGCAATACCTTCAGGAACTAACACCAAATTTCCTTCTTCATCAAGTGGAGGAAGCTCTGGAGATGCCACAACCTGCTGACCTAATGCCTTCTTGAGGAAAGAAACATGGAAGACCTTATGGATCTTACTGCCCTCTGGAAGTTCCAATTCATATGCAACTTCGCCAATTCTCCTCACTATCCTGTAACGCCCATAAAAGTGTGGCTTAAGTTTTTCTACACCACTTTTCTTCAATGTGGATTGCTAGTATGGCTGCAAGCACAAAAAAACTAGATCTCCAACCTCAAATGATCTCTCAACTCGGTGTCTATCAGCATACATTTTTTGCTGATTTTGTGCAAGTTGTAGATTGTCATTCAATGCCTTGAGAATATCTTGATAGTTTTGCATTGTCTCCTTGGCCCATGGGACCCTGCTATCACCAAAGGCCAAATCTACAAATGATAAGGCATTATACCCGTATAAGACCCGAAAGAGAGACATGCCAATCGACATGTGGTAAGTGGTATTGTAGCAATACTCACCTAAATGCAACCATCTGATCCAAGCACGCTGCTACACTAACACATAATTTTGCAGATATCCCTCAATCCATTTATTTACTATCTCTATTTGTCCATTAGTTTGAAGATGGTAGCTCGTGCTTGGGGTCAACTCTATACCTGCCAATCAGAACAACTCCTGCCAAAACATACTTAGAAATCTGCTGTCACAGTCACTGACGATCGTTTTGGGGAGTCCATGTAACCTGAACACCTCCCTGAAGAATAAATCTGCCACCTGAACTGCGGTGTAATTGGTAGATATAGCAAAGAAATGGGCATATTTTGTTAATCTATCCACAACTACAAATATGCAATCTCTCCCTTGGACACGTGGCAGTCTTGTAATAAAGTCCATGGATATTCCTTCCCACTTTTGTTCAAGTATCGGCAATGGTTGTAGAAGTCCTGTAGGGAAAGTGTGTTCCACCTTATTCTGCTGACATGCCAGGCACTCTCTAACATGCTGCAACACATCGTCTTCAATCCCTTCCTGGCGAACCTCTCACGAATCTTACGATATGTTTTGAAGAAACCTAGATGTCCTGTTAGAGGGATATCATGCATAGCCCTCAAAATCCTATCCTTCAACTTTGACCTTGGTACAAGATATGTTCTTATAATAAATGATGTCACTAACCACTGAATATCTATCATCCTGTACCCATCCATCAGTGAGAGCAAAGTGTTGGTTTCCTGGACAAAGCATCAGCAATAATGTTTTTCTTCCCCTTAGTATACTCCACATCGAAGTCATATTCATGAATCTTGCTCACCCACTTTTCTTGCCACTCATTCAAGTCCCTCTACTCCAAAAAATATTTGAGACTGTTGTGATCAGTTTTGACCATGAATTTAGTCCCTACTAAGTACTGCCTAAACTTAGCTAGCGCATGCATAATCGCTAGCATCTCCTTATCATATGTGGAGTATAGCCTCTCTGTGTCCCTCAGCTTTCTGCTCTCGAATGCAATTGGATGTCGATTCTACATTAGAATTGCACCAACTCCCTGACCCGATGCATTACACTCTAAAACAAACGGCTATGTAGAATCCGGCAATGCTAAAACTGGACATGAGCTCATGACTTCCTTAAGCTTGTCAAATGTTACCTATGCTTCCTCAGACCAAAGAAATGCACCTTTCTTAGTAAGGTTTGTCAAAGATGATGCCAACTGTGAGAAACCTCTCACAAATCTCCTGTAGTAAGAGCACAACCCCAAGAAGCCTCTCAATTCTGATATGTTCTTCGGTGGCGGCCAGTCCAAAATTGCCTGTATCTTTTTTTCGTGTAACTTCACACCATCAGCCCCAATCACATGCCCGAGATAGAGTATCTCAGTTATCTCGAACTCACATTTGGAAGCTTTCGCGTAAAGCCGCGTAAAGCGATTGAGCCTCCATGATACTCAACACCACATCCAAATGATGCAGGTGATCATCCCATTCCTGCTATATATCAAAATGTCGTCGAAGAAAACCAAAACAAATTTCCGCAACTGCTCATGGAATGTGTAATTCATGCACGACTGGAATGTGACTGGTGCATTTGTGAGTCCAAATGGCATGACCAGGAGTTCGAAATGCCTGTAGTGACAATGGAAAGCAGTTTTATGAACATCTTCTTCCTGAACTCGTATCTGGTGATAGCCCAAGCGAAGATCAATCTTGGAAAAGAACACGGCCCCGTGTAACTCATCAAGCAGTTCGTCGATCCTAGGAATAGGATATTTGTTCTTTATGGTTTTCTTATTCAAGGCCCTGTAGTCTATGAACATGCGCATAGTCCTTTTGTGACCTTTTCACAACGTCGCCCCATTGCAAATGGGGACCCTCTTGTTTTTTTGGTGCTTTTTGGGTTTTTTCCTTGGCATCGCAACTACTAATCACCAGTCTTTTTACAATGAGGAGTTTGAAGTTAGATTTTGAGTAATCACCCGAGCCAAGTGGAGGATTCAAGCCCGAAACTGTGCATAGACATTGCCAAAGTGCTCAGAAGACCCGGTTGACGAAGAACACAATTGCTTTCACTCAATTCTAACACTTCCTATTTTTTGAGGGATTTTTGCATTTTTGCTTTTTTCATTTTTGGCATTTTTGGACCAATTTGAGACTCCTATTTTTTAGGGATTTTTCTTTTTCTATTTTTAGAAAGTCAACCCGGGTCATGGAGTCAACATTTCCATTTTTAGAATAAAAAATTCAGGCCACCAAAAGTAAAAATCATGGAAAATCAAGCAAAAATTAAGAAAATCAGGGAAAATCAAGAAAAAGTTATATGGCGAGGATGATCCAGAAGAAGGGCAAGGAAAATGTCAAACACTTCAAGAAGTCCACTTGGGAGGAGAAATGGACATGGCAAGCCACCAAGGAAGTCCGCCATGCCTTTGTCTGGCCACCAACAAGTCCGCCTTGCACTTGTCCAGACAGAGATGAAGTCCGCCCTTGCATCATGGAAGCTTGGAAAAAAGACTAAGAAGTCCGCCCTACCTTGGAATCAACAATGGCAAGCTAGCTACAAATTCCGACCTTAAGAGACTTGTCAAAGGGACTTCAAAGTCCGCCATAGGGATGATAAGAAGATGGCAAGGAAACTCCAAAGTCCACCATAAGAATGTCAAGCAAGCCTCAAAGTCCGACTTAGCTTGGAAAAGGAAATGTCGAGCTAACTCCAAAGTCCGACCTAGGTGAAAGGAAAATGTCCAAGATGCTATTAAGTCCGACCTAGGTTGTGAAAGAAAAATTTCAGAGTGCTAGCAAAGTCCGCCATGTCAAAAGAGGACATGGAAAAGAAGCCAAGTCGGCCAAGCCTTGGCAAGAAACAAGCAAAGTCTGCCCTTGCAATGGAAAGACAGAGAGAAAGTCCGCCTAGCCAAGAAGACTCAAAAATTGGCAAGGCCTCAAGAAAGTCCGACCTCCCTCACGAAGCAACTTCCAGGAGTCAAGAAAGTCCGACCTAGGAATGTCCAAAGCATGCCAAAGTCTGACTTGGGTTAGAAAAGCACGTCCAAGACTCAGGAAAGTCCACTCATGCACTTGTCAAGAAGTTCGCCCAAGCTAGAAGACACAATGGCAAGGAAGTCTTAAACTCCGACATGGCCTAAGAAGTAACATGTCCAAACATTAATGAAGTCCGACTTTGGCACGAGGGAGAGAAAGTCCGACCTAGGTCAAGATAGAAGCAATGTCCAAGCTCAAGTGAAGTCTGCCCAATGAGAAAAACTCAAAAAATTGACTAAGTGTTGGTACCTTGAGGAGGGAAATTCAGAAAATTGGCTAAGTGTTGGAAAGAAAACAAGAGGAATGAAGAGGAAAATAAAGAGGAAGTGAATAAAATCCTTGTCCAAGGATGGAATTTGTCCTACATAGCACAAGCCAAATTCAAAATTGAAGAAAAATCTACAGGCAAAGTTCATCCAAAACCTTGGCTAAATGTTGAATGGTCCACATGAAGGTATTACAAAATGAAATTGAATAGCCAAAATTTGGCTAAGTATGGGAAATACTTCACAGAGAAAGTTCCAATTTCCTCCATTGTGGCGAAAGCACAGGGGAGTTCTTCTCCAAATTCAAGGCGCTTGTAGGAGTTTCAAAGCAATCAGGAAAGAAAACCTTAATGACTTCAAGTCTAAACATTTGCTCCAAGGGGAGACTTCCAGACCTCAAGCGCAAGTGAGAAGAAGAAATCAAAAGGAATCCAAGATCAAAGCTAGGAAGAAACAAGCACAAAGGACAAAGTCATCGGCAAGGAAAATGTTCTAAGGAAAGAACATGGAAAAACGAACAATGTGACCAAGGAGGACATCCAACCTGCTGAAGTGGCACCTCAACCAATCAAATTGTTCCAAGTCAGCACGTCTAGATTCAACAACTTTCTATTTTATTGTTGGTTCATATTTAGCAAAAGGACAAGTGTCCTTGAATGTAATTTTCTCATTGGTCGAGAGGTAGTTAGTTGTGAGAAACCCTAATTAGGGTTTTATTTTGTAATTTCGGTCGTTGATCCTAAATCAATCTTGGCCATTGAATTGCAATTGGGGAGCCTATAAATTGAGCTCGCCCCTCATTTGTAAAACATGGGAGCATGTTGCAAAACATGTTGAGATAAGTAATTGTTGCGTATGACTGCCAAAGTAATAAGTAATACATGCATTGTTCTAATGGTGATTACTTCTCTTATTTTGGAGTTGGCATGGTTCTTATCCTTCACCATAGTTTAGATTTTATTTCATGTATGTTAGATGAATGCAAGATCTGATAAGTATTGACTATGGTGAAACTTTTGCTCATACTTTCTTTGAATGGATGATTTTCGTTCAATACATAAAGTTAGCCTGAGCTTACTTTGTGGATGCTTAACTTCTGTCTGGATAAATATTGTTCGATTTGATGGTAGTTATTCATGATGTGAAAATCATAACCACACTCCCTTAAAGATAGCACCCACTTTGTGTAGTTGTCCTAAGCGTGGCGAAGCAAAGCATGGTTATTGGTTTCACCAAGTCAATATTGTCTCTTGAATTCTTAGGGAGTAGATTAGAACTTCTAAACCCTTATCTCCTTTTTTAG
Organism: Sequoia sempervirens; assembly: GCA_007258455.2. Lineage (NCBI taxonomy): Eukaryota > Viridiplantae > Streptophyta > Pinopsida > Cupressales > Cupressaceae > Sequoia > Sequoia sempervirens. The sequence goes on along the minus strand of VDFB02258672.1, from coordinate 25,796 downwards.
TTTTTTTGATCCAAGACCCAAACAACAGAACTTCATTGCCTAAACCTTCATTGTGAATTGAACGATCCTGGCATAAGTCCCTTTGTGTATTACCAGCATATCACAATGACCATTGAGCTTATCCACACGTCAAGACCTGACAGAAGAAACCTTGGAATCGCCATATGATCTTCTCGCAATCTTAGCATACGCGGTGGTTTTTCAAGAGAGGATAAAGTGCCTTTGGACTCTATTTTGATGTTCGGTATGTCACAAAACACGCATCAACAAGTCCCATCCTTCTTGACCAAAACAATCGATGAGGCAAACGGACTAGAACTGGGTCGGATGTGTCCCATGCTTAGAAGCTCCTTGATTGTCTTCTCAATCTCCTCCTTAAAATGATGTGGGTGTCAATAGGGCATAGTTATAATTGGTTTAGCCCCCTCCTCAAGTTCAATGACATGCTCGAACCCACAATCAGGTGGTCGACCTGGAGGAATGTCTACAAATACTACCCCATGCTTATCCAACACTATCTAAATGTCAACATGGTAGTGCGGTTTGCTGTCAGAGGTAGGCTTGGTAGAAACAAAGCACTGTACTGCCCAATCCACCTCTCCATGTCTGAATAAAGCCTCCATCCTCCTAGCTGACACTACTTAAGGACCACCGTCAAACATAACCTTCAGCACAATCTTTTTATCATCAACCATAAATTCCAACTCCATTCTACGGAAGTCCTGAATGTACCTCCCAAGTGAATGAAACCACTGAAAACCTAAAACTGCATCAATATTACCGAGACTCAATACATAGAAGTTATCAATCAAGGTGTAATCTCCAATCTGGATGCTAAGCTGGGGAACCATCCTGGTGCAGCTCAATTGAAACCCATCTACTACAGTCACATTGAATCCCGAAAAATCCTCAATCTATAGCCCACGCTTCACCACTAGACCCTCATCGATGAAATTGTGTGTGGCTCCACTATCCACCAAGCAGACCATGCATTGTCCTTTAAGGACACCTTTCAAATGGAATGGATGAAGTCTAGGGACTCCAGATAGTGAGGCTATGTTGCTCTAGGGAGTCTCCTTAGCTCCAGAACCATCCAACTCTAACTGTGGAGGCGGATCCTCCTGTCCACTGTCATCTCCAGTACTAGTCTCATGACCATCCGACTCCTCATCATCTAAGATGACCTCAATCAAATGAACCTTGCCTTTCCCAAGGAAACAGTAGTCACGATTCCATGGTTCCTTGCAGTAGAAACATAGCTATTTCCTACGCAGCTCATTTCTGTATTCCTTATCAGATTTCAATGTGATGTTCTTTTGCTGATTGAAGCTCTTTTGTTTTGACAGAAATCCACCAAAAGTCTTTCTCTGAGGTTGGAAGGTAGGGATAGTCTCCAAATCCAGAGCTAAGCCAATGGCATCATGTAGTGTACTAGGCTTATGAGCCTTCACTAAACCCCTCAATTTGTCACTCAATCCCTCAACGAACAACATAGTGACTCGCCTCTCAAACATATCAGGAACCATGACTGCTATTTTCTGGAACTCATTGATGTAAGCCTCAACATGACCAACCTACTTCAATTGAGCCAAATCCTTGTAATAAACCTCAACATCCTTCCAGTCAAAACGTGCTGTCAATTTATTGACAAACTCCTCATATGAACGTATCAAGGCATGGTCGTGGGATACCAACCCATGGTGCCACCAATCATATGCTACACCCTCCAGATGCATCGTAGCAAATTGTATAGCCTTTTCTTCCTCCATAGGTTTCAAGGAAAGGATTGTGTCAAGCTTATGCACCCATAATCTGGCACTTATCTTCCCACTTCCATCAAAGGTCGGTAAAGGAATTTTATTCAATGCTTCCTTGTATTCCTTGGGTTTAGTATCTTGACCAGTTTTCCTTCTGAGACCCCTTTCTTGCCTTTCCAGTCTAACTCTAGCCTTATCTTTTCGCTGATTCATAAACTGATTCAGATTGATTAATGTCCTCACATCAGGTGGAAGAGCTCGGTATTCATCGTAGGCCACCCATAACATCATCAATGATGTGTGTCTCGTCCTCCACCTCCAGAATTGCTTCTACTTCAATTTTCTTTGGCACAAATGTAGGACGAAGAGGCCAATCAGACCTTGTGCTTGCTATCCTGACAACATTAGAGGCTGCTCTATCTCGACTTCCGTGAACGACATCACTTTGCTATGATCATTGCTTGATCTACTAGATCTAGCACGATCCACTCTCATTTGACACATTGTTGTAATCATACGATCCTGGAATCGTTGTAGCATTTGTTGCTCCTGCTGGGAAAAGTTGGTTAAGAAATTGTCAAGCTGATTATTAAAATCCCTCGAAGGGTTTTCACCACCTCTTTCCCCCATCTCAAATTCAGTTGGGATAAAATCAGGCCCTTCTTCCTACTGTCCTGAACTACTTTTGATAAAACATCTATGTGATCCTACCTCTCTAGAGTGCATAGAATCAAATCAAACTGAAATGCAACACTGAAACCCTCACAGGCTGGCAAGACCACCAACTCTGATACCACTGAAACATCCTTTCCTGGAAATATGAAGAGTTTATGCAAAAAATTTGTTTGATAGATGTTTAATTTCAGAAAGTTGCACACAGAGAAATGCTTGAACGGAAAACAACTTCATAAAATGAAAATATAAGCAAATCAAAGCATTTTAAGAATTTTCATTACATTTTAATGGTCTGGTGGATCGCTTAGAAAATCATACTCAGATGTCCAGAGTTCAACAATGGTTCATAAACAAGCAAGAACTTGGAATAAGCACTGATGTTACATCCCCTCTATCTTGAACATCATTATGGCAATGAAATTATGGTCATTATGTTAGTTGTAAATAACTGCTTTTCATGAGAATGTGAAATTGGGAAAGAATTTTTAATTATATGTTATAACTGCATATGTGAATGATTTTCTTATATATTTGAAAATGAATGTGATGATGATATTGTATTTACTATATATATATATATATATATATATATACGGTCTAACCCTAATTCTTTGACAAGTGATTGCAGGATTGCCAACACCTCGAGGGAAAGGGAAATATCATCAAGGAGAGGTCGTAGTTAATAAAGGATCAAATTTATCATCAAGCCATGAGTCAGTGTAAGGTGGTTGTATCTAAGTCGTAACCTTGGTCATATCTCATTTAATAAAATAATTGTAAAGCAAGTCAACTTTAATTATTTACCAATAATCTCCTTTTGAAGTCGTGAAAATTCACTCTTGGAATGCACCTAAGGCGATTTAAATAAATATAAAATATTAAAATTTATAATAATATCTAAACCTTAAGTCCTTCGATTTAAATATAAAGAAATTGTTTGAATATTGGTTGGAGTCGTCGGTAGAATTGGAAGGCGGTAGCTCCCCGCCAACCTTCCATCGAGCCTCTTGAGTGAAACGGCCAAGACGTATTCATGCAGCCATATGATCTAGGAGTCTTGAATTGGTGGTTTCAAAATGATTCTCAATATTATCGCTAGCTCTCTCTTTCTTCATTCTTCCACATCCTTCGTTCTTGCTCAAGTTTTCATCATCCTCCATTGGCATTCATTTGAGACTGATAATTACTCATATTTGAAACGGCATTCTTCTGGTTTTGTAACCTCACTTTGTACCTGCACTTACCTTGTCTCGCTTTTCAAATTTTCTATCTCTTTTCCACTCTCCCGCTTTTCTCTTTTCCAGTCGGCATTCAAATCGAAAGGCAATCTTGGGTTTTATTTCTACTGCCAAGCTGAAGGAGGAAGAGCTTGGTGTTTTGTCTGAATCTCCAGTTCTAGTGGAATTATCTTGATTCTGAGTAAGCCGATTCTGAATTTCCTCTGGCCAGTAAGAACTTCAGTGACCTCGTCGTCTTTGTCTTGTCATCAAGAGAAAAGAATTTGGAGCTCTTTGAACTATAGACTTTCATATATAGGCATGTAAAAGAGTCCTGATTTTGTTAAAAAAAATTCAACAAAAGAATCAATAGTCGTTTTTAAAAACCCTATGAATAGGAAGGAAATTTCATTGAACTTTTCATCTTTTGTAAATATATTGAATTTGAATATTTTACTATCACTCTGGAACTTATCCGATAAAAGACTCACCTTGCATAAACCTATATAATTTATTAAACTTGAGTTCAAATTACTATGTCTTCATTATATATGAATCTGAATGTAGATCGACCTATCTTCAAATCACTTTGTGAATTATTCTTCCTGTCTAAGCCGAATCCTCTCTTTTCTACTCTTTAACTTTTGAGATGGACTAGTGCATTCCCTCTACTCACCCTAAGTCCATTATATGGTGTACAGATGTTAAGATTTGAAAGACTCTCAATAACAAATAAGACTCTCTCTCTCTCTCTCTCTCTCTCTCTCTCTCTCTCTCTCTCTCTATATATATATATATATATATCTTTATGGTAAAGGCTAAACCTTAATTTAAGTGAAGTGATTTTGAACCAAGTCATTGTAATATAGACCTTGAGTCAAGTATTATCTGTAATGTCCCCTTCCTAGGCAGTACATTATGTCGAGGTTAGCCTATCATTCAGATCCTTGTAGGCTGGCAGAAGTGTTTAGAGGATCACTTGAGGCAGTTATCCAGCGTTGGGAACACCACTCCAGCAGTTGATTCAGGTTTGGGCTTCTGCAAACACTTACAGAGTGATTTAGAGGTACTTACTATTTATAGTAAGTCAGGCAGGCAGGAGTTGCTATTTTTGGCAAGGCACCTGATTCAGTTGGTCAGCTCAGTATCGACCCGGTTTGATGATTTGTTGAGCAAACAGGGATTATTAGAAGCATTTAATAAAAATTAAAGAAATTATTAATTTGACTTTATAATATAAATTCATTTTAATGAAATATTAAAAGTTATTATTAAAATAGAAAATTATAAAGTATTTTTAATACTTTATACTGAAGGGGGAAATTTAACATTTAATGAGTTTAATATTCATTAAATAAAAAGGACGCCATTATTTAATTATAGTGCCTAAGTCAAAGAAGAGGCGAATTTATATTATTAAATGCATTTTAATTGATTTTTTGAGAAAGGGTCGAATTCTTGAGAAGCTTATATATTCTACCAAAGGCAAATCGAACTCATTATGTAATTATTTTAATTTGCCATTATTTTTCTCTCATAGAGCATTGGGGTTTGAGAAACCAGGGTTTCTGCAGATCAACGAGTTTTGAAGAACGTTCCCTCTTCAGAATCTGACATACTAAGACTGTGAAATATCAATTGAAGATTGTCAACAAGGCGACTTCATCTAGAGGTTGCATTTGTGATTACAGAGATAGTTTCAGAAGGGCTTGAGAAGAGTTTATCTACCAAACATCAGGGGCGACTTGATTGCAAATCATTGCCAGTTGTTTGATTTTCCATATTTCTCAGCCATACTTCTTACTTGCTGCTGAAGTCGTACTATACCATCAAATTGGCGTGTGAAGGAAGAAAGTGAAACGCCTTGGTTCTTGGGTCTTTGTCTTCTCCAGACTTTGGCGCCTATCTATCCAGTGGTGTTTGGCATTATTACGATTGAGGAAAAGGGACTACATTTTCATGTACTTTGACCTTCTTCAATCTGTGCGCCTGGCTGCAATAAAATCAGGTTATTTTAATTGATTTCCAGCTGCCTTTTAATTTGCATGTATTACCTGTCATATTGTAATGATTGGATTTGAATAAGGACAGTATTCCCAAAGCAAGAGACTTAGATTCATTGTTGTTCTGGCATTTTACCAATTTTATTGTATTTATTTTCAAAATCGCACTTTCTCTTATTTATTCAAAAACCCTCAAAAAATCAAAAACTCCAAAACAAAACAAAAACACATTTTCAGTCAGAGGATTTGGGTTGAGAGACACCTAGTCTCTTACAGTGGTATCAGAGCACAGTTTTCCTGCCATCCTGTGCTTTTTCATTTGCTTTTTCAGTTAGATGTGTGATTTTTCGATGCTTTTTCATGAGTAGAGATATCATTTTCTACAGCAAGGGTAGAGGAACAGGCAAAGTTGAGGATTGGACAGGTCCACCTATTCCTGAAGGTGAGACAGAATTAGGGGTTCTAGGTATTCACAGATCCAGTTCCAATAGCAGTGAGAACAGTGTCACAACACTGATGGCAGATCGTGAGATTCCTGCAGAGATGCATAGGGATCCAAGGAAAGAGCATGCAGAAGGTGATATTACAAATGAGGAGTACAGACGCAAGCATGATAATATGATGGACATGATGTCCCAGTTGATGGGCACGATGAGGCAGTATACTCCATCCCAGCCGCACTATATTCAGATAGGACAGACGAGTAGGACTGCAGGCGTAGACCAGACCTTGGTGTCAGCACCACGGCAGTCGTCACCTATATATCATGAGCGTAGGCCTGAACAACCTACATTCCTATCTAGAGAGACACCACCTTCGACTTCGGAGGCAGAGCAGCAGGGTCATCATCATGAGTTTCAGCCACACAATGGCATGTCAGTGGCAGATGTGACTAGATTTTATGGAGAGTATTCGTCATTAGCACCTAAGATCAGGCAGTCTTTGACTTTTCATGAGTTTATGGATGTGCATAAACCTAGAGGGGGAGGTAGATTTGACCGCAAAGCTCCCCAGCACCAGCAGCCACAGCCACAGGTGAACAAGGATCTACAGTATGCAGTCAGCAAGATTACCTTTCCGTACTTTGATGGTTCTGATAAGAGTTCAGCGAGGTCTTGGGTACAGAAGTTGGACAATTACCTATCATTGAGACCTATGCAGGAGGACGAGGCCATTAAGTTTGCTACATTGCATCTTGATGGGTTGGCGCATGACTGGTGGCATCACGACATGTATACATTAGGTCATCACACAGTTATTACTTACCAGGAGTTCACCAGCAGGCTCATAGAGCGTTTTGACAAGAAGGATCCAGAACTCTATTTCAGGGAGCTAGCTCAGCTTCGACAAACAGGTAGTTTGGATTCCTACATAGGTGAATTTCAGAGGGTTGCAATCATGGTGACGGGCATTTCAGAGAGGAGACTTGTTATTCTCTTCGTCGAGGGTTTGTTGGAGCCGATGAGAGGTTGGGTCAAGGCATTTGATCCTCCTACTCTTCAGGAGGCCATGAGGAAGGCACATAGTATGGAGCTTGCAGCACCTCGTAGCAAGTTCACTTCAGGCTCGACACCTTACACGAGGCCTAATAGGTCATTTGACAGAAATAGGCCATTTGACAGGAAGAGGGATCCACCTAATCCTAAGAGACAAAATGCACCACCATTTGACAAGGAAACATTAAATGACTTACGAAAGAAAAAGTTGTGTTTTTGGTGCAAGGCACCCTATGATGAGAAACATGTATGCCCTCTTCGTCCCAAGGTGAAAAATAACCAAATGGAGTGGTTTTATGAGGGGGAAGAGCAATTTGATTTGTCAGACCAGCAAGCTGATTTAGAGCATTCAGATGATGAAAGGTCTGAAATTGATGGTGAAAATGGAGGAAGTTACAGGAGGCACATTTGACTAGTCTTCAGAGAGATGGGTCTTTTAGACTTCGTGGGCTCCTAGCAGGTCAGAAAGTAATCACTCTACCTGACCCTGGTGCTACTCATAATTTTATAGATGCACGGTTGGTAGAGAGACGAGGTATACAAACAGAGGAGTTTGAGGGTATTCGAGTCAAGGTGGCTGATGGGTACACCCTCAAATGTGATAGAAAGATAACAGATCTTCCGATGCGGCTAAACAACTATGAGTTCAAGACTGAATTCTACGTTGTTAATACGGGAGATACTGATGTGGTGTTAGGGATGGCATGGCTTCACGATTTGGGTGAGTTCACACTCAATCTTCGGGATATGGAGATGAAGTTTAAGGTGAACGGGAAACCTCATGTCATCAAAGCCATCAGAGAGCGTAATTTGAGGATGGTATCGTACAGACGGATGGAGAGACTCATTTGTCATGATATGGTTGATTGGGCTGCAGAGTGTATGTTATTACCAGCACAGCAGGAGCAGCAGAAGGTTGAGTACCATCCAGACATTCAAATACTGAGGACTAAACACTCTAAAGTGTTTAGTGACATTCCACCTGGCAGACCTCCAAACAGAGGCACTGAGAACATTATCGAGTTGGAGGAGGGCGCAAAGCCCATTATGATTACACCCTACAAGCATCCGAAACAGCTCAAGGATGAGATAGAGAAGACAATCAATGAGTTGTTGGCTATGGGGCATATCAGACCTAGCAAGTCACCTTTTGCTTCATCGGTCGTATTGGTGAAGAAAAAGGATGGATCACTTCGGATGTGTATAGATTACCACCAGCTCAATAAGAAGACAATTAAGAACAGGTACCCGATACCTCGCATCGATGAGTTGATTGATGAGTTGGACGGTGCTATCTTCTTCACAAAGATTGACTTGAGATCTGGGTACCATCAGATTCAGATGAGGGAGTAGGACATAGAGAAAACCGCTTTCAGATGCCATCGCGGTCACTTCGAGTTCTTGGTTATGCCTTTCGGTCTAACCAATGCACCTGCTACCTTTCAGGCTACCATGAACAGGGTCTTCAGTTCTCAGCTGTGGAGATTTGTGTTGGTCTTCTTCGATGACATCCTGGTGTACAGTAGGTCATGGGAGGAGCATTTAGCTCACTTGGATACAGTTTTGGGTATCTTGGCTAAGGAGTCCTTTTATGCCAAGGAGTCCAAGTGTGAGCTAGGCATGGCTGAGTTGTTGTATCTTGGGCACATCATCAGTGCCAAGGGAGTTAGTATGGACCCTAAGAAGGTCCGAGCTATAGTTGAGTGGCCAGTACCAGAGAACCTTACGCAGCTCAGAGGATTCATTGGGTTGTGTGCTTTTTACAGGAGATTTGTTAGTGGGTTCTCACGTCACGCCGCACCCCTTACTGATTTGACAAAGAAAGGGGCTTTTGCTTGGTCACCACAGGCTCAGGAGTGCTTTGACAGGTTTAAGGTGATCATGACTTCGTGTCCAGTGTTAGCATTACCAGACTTTACGAAGTCATTTGATTTGTACTGTGATGCGTCAGGAGAGGGCATTGGTGCCGTTTTGATGTAGGAGAGACACCCTATTGCTTTTGAGAGTAGGAAGCTTAGGGGTCCTGAGAGGTTCTGTAGCATTTATGACAGGGAAATGTTAGCCATTATGCATGCTTTGGCTAAGTTCAGGCAATACTTGGTGAGCAGCAAGTTCAGTGTGCGTACAGACCACAACAGCCTGAAACACTTCCTTGGACAGCGAGACCTAAATGAGAGACAGCAAAAATGGGTCAGCAAACTGCAGTCGTATGATTTCGACATCAGCTTTATTAAGGGGAAGCAGAATGTTGTAGCTGACGCCTTGTCTCACAGACCCCACTTGAATTCTATGGCACAGATCTCCGAGGATTGGAGGCATCGGATCATTACAGAGTATGCTAAGAACCCATGGGCTTCTAGCATAGTTGACAGGACAGAGCAGGATAGTAGGTATACCGTTGTGAGTGACTTGATCATTTACAAGGGGCGGATTTTTCTGGTTCCTGATTCAAAGTTGAGGGATACAGTTCTGAGAGCCTTTCATGATCTTCCTATGGCGGGCCATCCCGGTTATTTCAAAACATATAAGCTGGTATGGGAACGGTTTACTTGGAAAGGGCTAAAGACTGATGTTCTTCAGTATGTACGAGAGTGTTCTATTTGCCAGCAGAACAAGCAAGAACACATATCATGCTGGATTGCTTCAACCACTTCTGATACCTGACAGGAAGTGGGAATGTTTATCGATGGACTTTATCACGGGTTTGTCGAAAGCCCAAGGTAAAGATTGCATTTACGTAGTTGTCGATCAGCTGACAAAATATGCGCACTTCTTGCCGATCACTACTACATTCACAGCATCGCAGACTGCAGAGCTTTTCTTCAGAGAGGTATTCTAGCTACATGGTTTGCCTCGGACTATAGTCAGCGATAGAGACAGTCGGTTCATGAGCAACTTTTGGTAGGAGTTGTTCAGACTTTTGTGGACCGAACTGACACCTAGTACCAACTACCATCCCCAGACAAATGGACAGACGGAAATTGTCAATAAATGGGTGAAAGGATATCTGCGCAATTACATAGCTGGACAGCAGAGAGCTTGGGTGAGGTGGATATACCTCTGTGAGTATTGTTATAACTCTACTCACCACATGACTACACAGATGACGCCCTTCATGGCATTGTATGGGTATGAGGCGCTCAACCTTTTGGATTTGGTATTGAGTGATAGCAGAGTTCCTAGCGCAGGTGACATGATGCAGGATCAACAGGACATTTTGAGGTCTCTTAGAGACACTATCCAGCGGGCACAGAATCAGTAGAAGCAGTATGTTGATCAGAAAAGGGTTGAGCGTTCTTTTGCAGTGGGTGACATGGTGTATCTCATGTTACAGCCATACCGTCAGTCCACTCTGCGGAAGAGTGGTGCAGAGAAGTTGAAACCTCGTTACTATGGTCCATTCCGAGTTATCAGACGAGTGGGCGAGGTTGCTTATGACTTGGACTTACCGCGAATAGCAGGGTTCATAACGATTTCACGGCCTGAAGAAGGCATTGGGTCAACATGTGATTCCCTCTCCAGTACTGCCACCCCTTGATGACGAGGGGAAGTTGATATTAGTGCCTGAGGCCATCCTCGATGTTAGAGAGAGACATCTTCGGAGGCGGGTCATCAGAGAGTATTTGATTAAGTGGAGGGACTTGCTGGTTGAGGATGCTACATGGGAGTCAGAGGAGATTTTACAGCATCCAGAGCTGAGATTGCTTGAGGACAAGCAATTTCAGGGAGGGCGGACTGTAATGTCCCCTCCCTAGGCAGTACATTATGTTTGAGGTTAGCCTATCATTATGTTTAGAGGATCACTTGAGGCAGTTATCCAGCGTTGGGAACACCACTCCAGCAGTTGATTCAAGTTTGGGCTTCTGCGAACACTTACAGAGTGATTTAGAGGTACTTACTATTTATAGTAAGTCAGGCAGGCAGGAGTTGCTATTTTTGGTAAGGCACTTGATTCAACTAGTCAGCTCAGTATCGACCCGGTTTGATGATTTGTTGAGCAAACAGGGATTATTAGAAGCATTTAATAATAATTAAAGAAATTATTAATTTGACTTTATAATATAAAGTCATTTTAATGACATATTAAAAGTTATTATTAAAATGGCAAATTATAAAGTATTTTTAATACTTTATACTGAAGGGGAAAATTTAATATTTAATGAGTTTAATATTCATTAAATAAAAAGGACGCCATTATTTAATTATAGTGCCTAAGTCAAAGAGGCGAATTTATATTATTAAATGCATTTTAATTGATTTTTTGAGAAAGGGTCGAATTCTTGAGAAGCTTATATATTCTACCAAAGGCAAATCGAACTCATTATGTGATTATTCTAATTTGCCATTATTTTTCTCTCGAAAAGCATTAGGGTTTGAGAAACTAGGGTTTCTACAGATCAACGGGTTTTGAAGAACGTTCCCTCTTCAGAATCTGACATACTGAGACTATGAAATATCAGTTGAAGATTGTCAACAGGGCGACTTCATCCAGAGGTTGCATTTGTGATTATAGAGATAGTTTCAGAAGGGCTTGAGAAGAGTTTATCTACCAGACATCAGGGGCGACTTGATTGCAGATCATTGCCAATTGTTTGATTTTCCATATTTCTCATCCGTACTTCTTACTTGCTGTTGAAGCCATACTGTACCATCAGATTGGCGTGTGAAGGAAGAAAGTGAAACGCCTTGGTTCTTGGGTCTTTGTCTTCTCCAGACTTGGCGACTATCTATCCAGTGGTGTTTGGCATTATTACGATTGAGGAAAAGGGACTGCATTTTCATGTATTTTGATCTTCTTCAATTTGTGTGCCTGGCTGCAATAAAATCAGGTTCTTTTAATTGATTTCCAGCTGCCTTTTAATTTGCATGTATTACCTGTCATATTGTAATGATTGGATTTGAATAAGGACAGTATTCCCAGAGCAAGAGACTTAGATTCATTGTTGTTCTGGCATTTTACCAATTTTATTGTATTTATTTTCAAAATCGCACTTTCTCTTATTTATTCAAAAACCCTCAAAAAATCAAAAACTCCAAAACAAAACAAAAACACATTTTCAGTCAGAGGATTTGGGTTGAGAGACACCTGGTCTCTTACATTATCATGTCGAGCAAGGGTGAGAGTGTTGATGGCACAGGTGTGCCCATTGACAATAAAATCCTTGGCCAAGGTTACAATGCTTAGATTAAGCATTTGTCAGCTATCAAGGACCAAATATACCCCTGGTCAAAGTGATCTTTCTAGTTAGGAGTTACCTATAGTGAAGGATCAACCAGGTAGTATAGGTTCTTGACACCAGGCTCAGATGGCATGATGATATTATGTGATCCTTTGTTGATTACCCTCATGAAGGGTCGGGTTTCTTCAGTTGAAGAAACACGGGAGACCTGTAGGTCTTTGGTTGGGCGGAAAATCCCTTGATGATATTTTTTTTCCCTTCATGATAAAGTTTTGCTCAAGCATTCCAGCAAGAAGCCTTCAGACTGTACATTCTTGTAACTCTTTCTCTCTCTTAATTTCAGTTATAAATACTTTAGCATGTTATTTCCTAGCTGTGATTAATGCTCTTTCATTTTGAAAGCAAAAAAAAGTTAGTTATTGTTCTACTATGATTTTGGTTATATGTATTTCGTTAATTGTTTTATTTTCATCTGAAAATGAAAACTAAAAGTTAGTTGATGAATTGAATATGATGTAATTGTTTCAATTGTTTATCTTTTCTGTTCAAAATTGCAAATGAAACCCTAGGATGAAAATTAGTTAGTTAAATTTCAGGTGAAACTGGTAGTTAGTCTCCTTTCTTAAACTGTAGATTAGTTAGAGTATTACATATGGTATCAGAGCTACCAGGTTCGACACTAAACCTCGGGGCTCATCATGCAAACTTAGAAAACTGAAACCAATCGTCGATGTTTTTCCAGGATGAAGACGTGGAAAAAACCCTGAAAGAAGATCCAAGATCCTGTTTTCGTCCGACTATGGAAAATCCGATAGATATGATTATTCAAGCTGCTCTTTTCCTTTGGAATCGGAAACAATGGCCGAAGCTCTTAAGAGACTTCGGAAGGAAAGAAGAAAATGGACTGCCTCTAAGAAGGAAACTGTTAAGTCCGGCATACTAGCTGAGATAAACAAAACCAGCACTGAGAACCATTCAAATGACAAGACCGAACCAAAAACATTTGATGAAGATCGAGTTCCAACTCCTGGATATAGACTTATTCCATTTTTAGAGTTTAGTGATCAAGAGAAACCTATCATTGACAGTGAAAATGATTCCTGAATATTTTGAATTGAACCTATCACGGGAAGTGATAATCATTTTATGATCTTTTTGTATTGAATCTATCATAGGTAGTGATAGAAATTTTGTATCATTTATGTATTAAATCTATCACACGTAGTGATAGAAATATTGTATCATCTACGTATTGAACCTATCACAGGAAGTGATAGTCATTTTGTAAGCAATTTGAAATTGAATCAATATCAAATTTTGTAAGCTATTTTGCTTGAAATTTAATAGCAATTGACTTGAGTTAGAGAATATTTGATTGTTAATTTGCAAAGGAAAACTTCTTTAACTTATGTTGTGTAAACTATTGAATAAAATTAAAAACCAAGACTAATTAGAATTATCAATATCTCCAGGAACTTTATTGGAATGGAAAATTACAGAAATGAGTTCAGAGGGGATCAGGATAACAATAATCCTATGGCTAAATTAGATCAAATATTGAATCTGATGAATGAAACCCAGGCCCGATTAGTCAACCTTGAGAGAAAGGTAGAAGGACAACCTAAGATGACAGATGAAAGGTCTAAAACCCAAAGTGACCAGCATGAAGATAACTCTAAAACATTGAGCTTGGGAAACAAGAGAAGTCGGTTAGCTAATGAACTTGCTAAGGACATGAAAAAGATCAAACCCCCTAAGTTTGAGGGCTCCGCTTTAGGAGATGCCGCTGAGGCATGGTTAACTAAAATGGAAAAATATTTTGAGCTGAGGGATTACTCTAATAATTCCAAAGTAGCATGGGCAACCACCAGTTGGCAGAAAAAGCCGCCACTTGGTGGGAAAATAAAAGGGCTGAATTGGGTCTGGGAGTAGCAGAAGTGACCTAGGATCAGTTTGTGAGAATTTTTCGTCAGAGATGGCTTCCACAGTTGTATTACGATCAAAAGTTGTTGGATTTCAAAAATCTCAGGTACGGACCCTTAACTATCAATGAGTATTGGGAGAAGTATACCCGACTGTTAAGATATGTTCCTCAGTATCAACAGGATGAAAACTTTCGAGTTCGGAAGTTCATAATGGGATTGAACAATCATATAGGTGGTCCAGTGGATGTTTTGGCACCTCGGACTACGGATGAAGCTTATGAAAAAGCTGTGCGGCAGGAGCAAAGGTTGAAAAAGGATGACTCTTTCAGGGATAAAAATCGCAACAAGGGCAAATGGAATTAGTCACACTAGAATTTCAAAAGGAAGGCTACAAGAATAATCAGTATGATTACAAGAAGGATAAGAAAGGCAATAACAATACTAGGAAGGATGAAGCTAATTCAAGCAAAGGTCCAGAAAAGAAGGGACCACCAGGGGGATGCTTCAATTGCGGAGGAGAACATTATGCTAACCAGTGCCCTACTAAGAATCAGCATGGGCAGCAGCAACAAAATCCACCACCGCCTCAGCAGACGGACTTCCAGCAGAGAATTCATGCAGCAATAGACAACAAGCAGGCGAAATACCAGGTCACACCTATTGAAACTCCAAGTATGCTTTACAGGAACCCAATAACCATTTTAATAGACATTGGAGCCACTGAATGTTTTATATCCCCTAAGTTGCTTGGTAGATTTCCTAAAAGAACCGGGTTCATGGCCAAGTCATGGACAGTTGAATATGATAATCAAACAAGAGCTCAGGTAGAGCAGTGTCTGTTCGAAGCTAGGGTAGAACTTCCAGGCTTCACCATAGAGATTAACCTTTACGTGGCACCTTTGGGTTCCTATGATGTGATCATTGGAATGAATTGGTTAAGAGAACATAGGGCTAAGGTTTATTGTTTTGCAAAGACAATGGAGTGTGTGGACGACAAAACCGGTGTTAATTCAAGGGGTACAACAAGAGGTTAAGGTACGACAAATTTCGGCCATGCAGTTAAAGAGAAATAAAAGGAAAGGATGCCAAATGTTTGCAATTAAAATGGAAGAAGTTAGGGAATACAAGGAAAGCACATATTTTGATGATATGTTAATGCACACACAGAGTAGGGGAGGAGAAATGGAAATTGATTCTAAGGAAGAAACCTTCGCTAAAAAATATCCCTATCTTCAAGAATACTAGGATGTGTTCCCGGAGGAACTACCTGGGTTACCACCAAGAAGGGTGCTTGATTTCTCCATAGATTTAGTTCCAGGGAATGAACCTGTTTCTAAGGCACCATATCGTATGACCACTGTGGAACTAATGGAACTAAAGGCACAACTACAGGAATTACTGGATAAGGGTTTGATTCGACTTAGCATATCATCTTGGGGTGCACCAATGATATTTGTTAAGAAGAAGGATGGGACACTTCGCCTGTGTATAGATTACCGTATGCTGAATAAGCTTACCATCAGAAATAAATACCCCTTGCCCGGAATAGACGATCTTTTTGATCAAATGAAAGGGGCAGCAATGTTTTCTAAGATAGACTTAAGGTCAGGATATCATCAGCTAAGGTTGAAAGAAGAAAACATTCATAAAAAAGTTTTCAGGACTAGGTATGGTCACTATGAATTTACAGTCTTGCCATTTGGACTCACCAATGCCCTAGCTGCGTTTAAGAACCTAATGAATAGTATTTTCCGAGATTGTTCGGACAAGTTTGTATTGGTTTTCCTAGATGACATTCTCATTTATTCCAAAAACGAGGATGAGCATCTTTGAGTGGTCCTTCAACGGTTGAGAGAGCATAAACTTTATGGAAAATTGTCAAAATGCACTTTCTTTCAAATAGAGGTACAATACTTGGGGCATATAATATCACCTAAGGGAATAGTAGTGGATCCCGCAAAGATAAAAGCTATAGTTGAATGGCTAGTACCAAAAAATGTACATGAGGTTAGAAGTTTCATGGGGTTGGCAGGGTATTACCGAAGGTTTGTAAGGAATTTCTCTAGAATTACCCAACCCATTACCTCCCTTCAGAGAAAAGGAAAGAGATTTGAATGGATAGAGAAATGTCAAGAAGCATTTAATACATTGAAGGAGAAATTAACGACTGCACCAATTTTGGTTGTACTAGACCCTAATGGTCATTTTGTAGTTATAACGAATGCGTCTGGAGATGGATTAGGCGGAGTGTTAATGCAAGATGGAAAGGTAGTGGCTTATGAATCTCAGAAATTGAAGCAGTATGAGCAGAATTACGCACCACACGATCTAGAGTTAGTAGCTATTGTGCATGCCCTACAAATGTGGCAACATTACTTGTTAGGAAAGGCTTTTAAACTCAAATCAGATCATCAAGGTTTGAAGTATATATTCACACAGCCCAATTTAAATGCTCGCCAAAGGAGGTGGATGGAGTTAATCTCAGATTATGATTTTGAGATTAGTTACATTAAGGGCAAGGAGAACAAAGTAGCCAATGCATTGAGCCGACGGAAACATATAACTTCCATGGTGTCAATCAACACAAATTTTAGAGCTAAAGTACATCAGCAATTGAATGAAGATGAATTCTACTTGCAAGTTTGTGAAGCTCTTCGGGCAAACTCTCGAGAACCTAAATATGAGGGTTTCCAGATTGAAGTAGATGGAGTTTTGAGATACAAGGGCAAGATGTATTTACCAAATTCTTCAGAACTAAGGAAGCTAATATGGAAGGAGGTACACACAGCACCATACTCGGGTCATCCAGGAGTAAACAAAATGTTGGCCGATGTTAAACTGTTATATTTTTGGAAGGGGATGAAAAAGGATGCAGCCAGGTTTGTTGCAGGATGTTTTGAATGTCAGAAGGTTAAGGTGGAGCATCAACACCCGACAGGATTGCTACAACCGCACAATGTACTAGACTGGAAATGGCAAATCATCAGTATGGATTTTGTACAAGGTCTACGGATGACGAGGAGCAGGGATAATGCTATATTGGTAGTAGTGGATAGACTCACTAAAGTAGCACATTTTATATCTAGGAATTTGACAAATGGGGCTTCTGTGATTGCACAAAAGTTTGTACAAGAAATTTTTCATCTTCATGGAGTACCGAAAAAGATCATTTCTAATAGAGATGCCAGGATGACATCCAGGTTTTGGCAGACTCTATTTTCTACTTTGGGAACTCAGTTAAATATCAGTACAGCCTATCATCCTGAAACAGACGGACAAACGGAAACGGTGAACCAGATTTTAGAAAACCTGCTAAGAATGTACTATATGGATCAGCAATATAAGTGGGAAGAATACTTACCCTTGGTTTAATTTTCTTATAACAATTCATATCAATCAGCTATCAAAATGGCACCTTTTGAAGCATTGTATGGCAGGAAATGCAAAACACCTATCAGTTGGAACAGTATGGAGGACAGGATCATTCTGGGACCCGAAATGCTTTAGGAAATGGAAGAACAGGTAAAGTTAATCAGACAAAGGTTAAAGGAAGCTAATGATCGGCAGAAGAGCTACGTTGATGCAAAACGAACCCCCAAGCAGTTTGTGGTTGGAGAGAAAGTTCTCTTGCGAGTAAAACCACAAAAAAGCTCTATCAAATTTGGGAAAACTTCTAAACTAGCCCCAAGATATGTAGGACCTTCTAAAGTCCTGGAAGTCATCAATCCAGTAGCATATAGAATTGCTCTACCACCGGCTCTCGCCAGATTGCACAATGTGTTTCATGTCTCCTATCTTAAGAAGTACTATGCAGACTTTGACCATATGATTGACTGGAATTCCTTGCAGGTGCAAGACCTTGGGGTGATCACAATAGAGCCACTCAGAGTGCTCGAGGTACGTAAGCTGCGCTTACATAACCGTGAGGTGGTACAATGCAAGGTCTAGTGGGACCAATACTCAGAGGAAAATGCCACCTGAGACAATTATGATGAAATCCTTCAGAAGTTCCCTTATTTGTTTCAAAACAATTAAGAAGTCTATATAATTATGAATTTAGACTTGAATTTATGAATAAATATCAAGGACGATGATTCTTAAGGGGAGAAGTATGTTACATCCCCTCTGTCTTGAACATGATTATGGCAATGAAATTATGGTCGTTACGTTAGTTGTGAATAACTGCTTTTCATGAGAATGTGAAATTGGGAAAGAATTTTTAATTATATGTTGTAACTGCATATGTGAATGATTTTCTTATATATTTGAAAATGAATGTGATGATGATATTGTATTTAATATATATATATATACGGTCTAACCCTAATTCTTTGTCAAGTAGTTGAAGGATTGCCAACACCTCGAGGAAAAGGGAAACTTCATCAAGGAGAGGTCGTAGTTAATAAAGGATCAAATTTATCATCAAGCCATGAGTCGGTGTAAGGTGGTTGTATTTAAGTCGTAACCTTGGTCATATCTCATTTAATAAAATAATTGTAAAGCAAGTCAACTTTAATTATTTACCAATAATCTCCTTTTGAAGTCGTGAAAATTAACTCTTGGAATGCACCTAAGGAGATTGTAAATAAATATAAAATATTAAAATTTATAATAATATCTAAACCTTAAGTCCTTCGATTTAAATATAAAGAAATTGTTTGAATATTGGTTGGAGCCGTTAGTAGAATTGAAAGGCGGTAGCTCCCCACCAACCTTCCATCGAGCCTCTTGAGTGAAACGGCCAAGAGGTAGTCATGCAGTCGCATGATCTAGGAGTCTTGAATTGGTGGTTTCAAAATGGTTCTCAATATTATCGCTGGCTCTCTCTTTCTTCATTCTTCCACTTCCTTTGCTCTTGCTCGAGCTTTCATCATCCTCCATTGGCATTCATTTGAGACTGATAATTATTCATATTTGAAACGACATTCTTCTGGTTCTATAACCTCACTTTGTACCTGTACTTACCTTGTCTCACTTTTCAAACTTTCTATCTCTTTTCAACTCTCCCGCTATTCTCTTTTCCAGTCGGCATTCAAATCGAAAGGCAATCTTGGGTTTTATTTCTATTGCCGAGCTGAACGAGGAAGAGCTTGGTGTTTTGTCCGAATCTCTAGTTCTAGTGGAATTATCTTGATTCTGAGTAAGCCAATTCTAAATTTCCTCTAGCCAGTAAGAACTTCAGTGGCCTTGTCGTCTTTGTCCTATCATCAGGAGAGAAGAATTTGGAGCTCTTCGAACTACAGACTTTCATATACAGGCATGTAAAAGAGTCCTTATTTTGTTAAAAAATTTGCAACAAAAGAATTAATAGTCGTTTTTAAAAACCCTATAAATAGGAAGGAAATTTCATTGAACATTTCGTCTTTTGTAAGTATAATGAATTTGGATCTTTTACTATCACTCTGGAACTTATCCGATAAAAGACTCACCTTGTATAAACATGTATAATTTATTAAACTTGAGTTTGAATTACTCTATCTTCATTATATATGAATCTAAATGTAGATCGAGCTATCTTCAAATCACTTTGTGAATTATTCTGCCTGTCTAAGTCGAATCCTCTCTTTTCTGCTCTTTAACTTTAGAGTTGGACTAGTGCATTTTCTCTACTCACCCTAAGTCCATTATATGGTGTACAAATGTTAAGATTTGAAAGACCCTCAATAACAAATAACTCTCTCTCTCTCTCTCTCTCTCTCTCTCTCTCTATATATATATATATATATATATCTTTATGGTAAAGGCTAAACCTTAATTTAAGTGAAGTGATCTTGAACCAAGTCATTGTAATATAGACCTTGAGTCAAGTATTATCATGTCGAGCAAGGGTGAGAGTGTTGATGGCACAGTTGTGCCCATTGACAATAAAATCCTTGGCCAAGGTTACAATGCTTAGATTAAGCATTTGTCAGCTATCAAGAACCAGATATACCCCTGGTCAGAGTGATATTTCTAGTTAGGAGTTACCTATAGTGAAGGATCGACCAAGTAGTGTAGGTTCTTGACACTAGGCTCAGATGGCATGATGATATTATGTGATCCTTTGTTGATTACCCTCGTGAAGGGTTAGGTTTCTTTAGTTGAAGAAACACGAGAGACCAGTAGGTCTTTGGTTGGGCGGAAAATCCCTTGATGATATTTCTTTTTCCCTTGATGATAAAGTCTTGCTAAAGCATTCCAGCAGGAAGCCTTCAGACTGTACATTCTTGTAACTCTTTCTCTCTCTTAATTTCAGTTATAAATACTTTAGCATGTTATTTCCTAGCTGTAATTAATGCTCTTTCATTTTGAAAGCGAAGAAAAGTTAGTTATTGTTCTACTGTGATTTCGGTTATATGTATTCAGTTAACTATTTTCTTTTCAGCTGAAAATGAAAACTAAAAGTTAGTTGATGAATTGAATATGATGTAATTGTTTCAATTGTTTATCTTTTCCGTTCAAAATTGCAAATGAAAACCTAGGATAAAAAATAGTTAGTTACATTTCAGCTGAAACTAGTAGTTAGTCTCCTTTCTTAAACTGTAGATTAGTTAGAGTGTTATAGCTGATCTGAAGTGTTGAGTTGTTGAAGATAAGCCCAGAATTACTGCTGGAAATCACACCTTGATATTAGAATTCCTTACACCCAAAATCAATCTTCAACTCCATGTGGTACCTAGTTGGTAGACATATCCATGAGAAATAGGTCACTTTTACTCACTAAATGCAGCGATTTAACCACACAGGCAACACATCCTTTCAAAAAGCATGCAGATTTCTTTCACATGTCCCAGTCACCTTAACCAAGCCGCACACCTTACACTTGCACAGGGAATTTAGACGGCTCAGATACTTTCATTCGCTGATATGGGGTTTTCGTCCCTATCAACTCAGGGCCAAGGGTTTCGTCCTGGTGATAACTTCTTTTATAGTTCTTTGGAGAATAAAAATCAAAACAATTTTCTGAATGTCGTTCTCCTCCCAGCTTGAGCCTTTTAATAAATCTAAAGTTGCCAATCCTAACTTCCAAAAAAGCATTCGATCTTCCAATGAAGTTCTTATTTCCATTTTCAACAAAATCAACGATCTTATCCCTTTCAAGGAATTGTCCTTACTTGAAAATAAAAAGTTAAGCATATATTTGATTTATTAATTACCAAGATGAAACGCCTACTGAAGGAAGTTACCACTTAAAGTGGCCCCGCCTATATTCATAATGAATAATTAAATAACTTAACGGACTATAGCTTTCTTAGCCTTTATTTAATTATTCCCTTATTCCCTTGTATTTTGATTTATTTCTAATCTCCGTGAACAAAAAGATTAGAAAATTCCTTCATCAATGACATTAAGCAAAGGGGGACATTACAATAGATGAGGTAAGGGTTGCAAAGTTTCAACCATAAGAACGAATTTTGAGAATTTAAGACTAAAAGATAATGAAAAGGTTGAAGATTATTGTGTTATATTGACAAACATGATGAATAAGATGAAAACATATGGGAAGGAAGTGAAAGATGATGTAATGATCTACCCCAAAACAAAAAAAAATTTGGTTTCTGTTTGCTGTTTGATATATTTTGATGTTTTTTGCTTGATGTTTTCAATATGCCATTCAATGCTTCAACATGAAATTGAAAGAGAACATAAAGCAAAAAATAACAATGATAAGCAAGCTCGCAATGATCAACTCTCAGACTATAATACTCAGATTACAAACAGAAATCTTTTCTGAGTTTACAAGTATATCAGGCCTCCCATTACAGGCTAAAATCAGATTTTTCATACAATAAATCAGTTTCAAAAAAAATACTGAACAGAACTGGAATGAGTCTTCAAACAACAGTCAAAGAGATCCTATTTGCAACCAATTCAATCACCAACTAGAAACCTTCATAACCCTTGAACAGACATCACAATATGCAGTCCCATTAACCCTCCAGTGGCAACAAACTACGCTTCAGTTCAGTCTCTTTACCATGTTCACAAGTCCTCCAAGCGCTGCTCAGAAATAACCCTCTTCATTTCTTTTTAAGTGTACGTCCATCCTCAAGGAATGACTCCCAATGAATGTTGCTGGGTTGAACTTGGCGTCCACCCAGTCACTGCAAATTCTGTATACCTCCCTGCTGAAGCGTCTCCTGGCAGCAATGAAAGCCCCTTCCAAGATGATATGAGGAAAGATACAACTCACTTCACCAAGGTAGCTAGCACTAAAACGCTGAAATAGCAAGATTCAGAAAACAGCCCTAACACCAAATTGATGAGCAGATTTTTAATCTGAAACCTAACTCCCAAAGGCCGTCCCTCCTCCAGGGCGATTTGATCAAGTAAAATCAATCCCTCCTCAATAAATTGCAACCCAATACTCATCTTGATTGCCCTGGAAAGATGGACCTTTCCAATCAATACCCATTTCGAAATTAAAATTCCTCACAGAGCTGCAAGCAAAAACGTGGGTCTCAAGGGCACAATGAAGAAATTCAAAATCACTTCAAAATTCCACCAAAATGATGAGAAATCATTCCAAACTCGTTCACAAGTGATAGCAAGCCAAAACCAATTGATTTCTCCTCAAAACGTATCCAAAATCTGAATCATAAACCCATAAATCTGCAACTTGAAGCACATATGAAGCTCCTAAAATGAAGCCTCCAAATTCCTTCCTGATACGGTCTTTCACGCACGGGGAAGGTGTCCTTGCAGAGGTTTTCGTCTTAGCAAGTCAAAACCAAGTCAGAGCCAAGCTCCCAGCCAGTCCTCCAAACAAAACTCAAACATCCATAATCAAAAAAGCCTCCAAAATGAACTTTTAATAATTTTTCTCCAACAACCCTAGTTTGCCTCCAAAAACTCCATAAATTTGATTTTAAATTAATTTTAAATCTTTCTCCATAGTTTGGGTGCCCAAATGAAATATTATAATATTTGGCTTTAAAAACAACTTCAAGTTATTAGACTAGGCGTCCAAGGTCTAATTTTTAATTGAGTGTCCTTGTGTCCCCCTTTTAATTAACATTATAAAGTCACTTTTAAAAACACATTTCCCAAAGTCCCTCAAATATTAAAATAATCTCCCAAAGTGACTTAATCCTCTGAATGTGCACATTGACTAGCCTGACCAGGGCTAGCCTACCAAGATCGATCAACCCTAATTGACTTACTATTTTTAGTAAGTTCCAAAACTAGTAAGTAATGCACCTTGAAACCTAAGCTGGAGAGAAACTGAGACGCTTGAGATGGCTCACCACTGACTGGAGTACTGTACCAGGCCCCCTGCTAAAAATAGCACTTACTAAAAATAGTAAGTGTTCCCCAAACAAACCCAACTGATGGAAGGTGTCGTGAAATGGGGACATTACAGATGATGTGATTGTATAAAACATCTTGAGATCTCTTACACCCAAGTGCGATGCATATTGTTATTACTTTAGAAGAGGGCAAAGATTTAAGTAGTTTAAAGGTTGAAGCACTAATTGGATCATTGCTTACTCATGAAGAGAAGCTAAAGTGTATGGGTGGTCTAGATCAAGTGCTTATATCAAAGGCAAAGATCAGTAATAATCAAGGAGCAAATACTAGTTCTCCTCAAGGAAATAAGGGGAATAACTCATATCAAGGATTTCGTTTTAACTCTAGAGGGAGATGACAAAGTAGAGATCATGGTGTCTCAAGAGGCAGAAGCAGATAATACAAGAAGGTAGCCAGTGTGGTATTACTATTGCAAAAAATGTTGATCATAGAGAGAGACTGTAGATTCAAGATATCAATTGAAGAAAAGCAAACTATGCACAAGAAAACACAAAGAATGCAAATGAAGGTCCAAAGAAAGGAAAAGATGATACATTGCAATGCTCTCTTTCATGCAGTGAAGTTGAAAACACAAGTAATGAGGTAGGGTTTCTAGATTCAGGTTGTTCTAATCATATGACCAGTTTAGAGAAGCATTTTCAAAAATTAATACAAATTTTAGAAGGTAAGATTGAGTGACAATAAAGTACTTGAAGTTTGTGGAACAAGAAAATTGAATATAAACACTGGACAAGGAAAAGCAGAAATTGTTAATGTATACAACTCACCACAACCAAGGCATAATTTGATGATTGTTGGACAGTTGGTTGAGAAATGACTTAAAACGTATATTTGATGATAAAGTTTGTACTATTGATAAGAGACAAGGAGGAAAAATGATTGCTACAATAGAGATGACAAAAAACCAAATATTTCCACTGACAATAAAAGCAAGTGAATAAAATGTTTATTATGCTACTATTAAGGATGCAAGTTGGTTATGGCACTAAAGGTATGGACACCTTAATTTTCAAGGACTGCACATGTTGTATCAAAGAAATATGGTACACGGGTTACAAAAGATACAAGCAACAGGAAAGGTGGTGTGCAAGGGTTGTGCATTTCGAAAATAACATAGGAATAGATTTCCTATAAGTGCATGGAGAGCAACTCAACCATTGGAACTTATTCATTCATACTTGTGTGGTCCTATGTCCAAAGTTAGCATAGGCATGGTTATTAATGATTTTACTAAATACATATGGGTTCATTTTTCGAATAATATGAGTGATGCTTTTGAAGCATTCAAAATATTTAAGGCTATAGAAGAAAAAGAAAGTGGAAGATACATGATGCGTTTTAAGAATTAATAGAGGTGAATTTTGTTCAAAAGAATTTAAGGAATTTTGTGCATGGAATCAGCAAATAGTTAACAGTTAACACCACCTTATACACCACAGCAAAATGAAGTGGTAGAAAAAAAGAACAAAACAATGATAGAATCAGCAAAAAGAATGCTGGAAGTAAAGAGTGTGGCCAAAATATTTTGGTTTGAAGCAGTTAACAGTATTGTTTATATCATGAATAGGAGCCCAACTATTCTGGTAACAACCAGGATATCCTATGAAGCTTGCTATTGGAGAAAGCTTACAATGGCACACTTGAAAGTATTTGGTTGCTTAGCTCATTTTCGCATTGATGAGAAAAAATAGAAGTTGGATGCAAAGAGTGAAGCACACATATTTAAAGATTATAGTGCTGAAGACATAGCTTACAAGTTTTACTCCCCTCGAGGTAGGAAAAGCATTATTTTAAGAGAAGTTATAATTGTTGGAGTCTTTGCAGAACACTGGAAAAAAAAAAAAAACGGTAAAAAGGAATAATGTGGGATCAAGAAGAAAAAGCTAAAATTTCAAGACCTACATCAAGTTCAATAAGAAGGTGAAGCAAACTTATCCTCCAAATCTAATGCTAGATCAAAATTTTGAAAGAAGATTAAAAAGAAATCAAGTTAGAGAAATCAATGAAGATGATGAATTGGTCGATTATATGTTTTTATTCAAATACAGAGCCAGACTCCTACTAAGTTTGAAGAAGTTGTTGAAAAGAAAGAATGGAATAAATCAATGAAAGAAGAGATTAATG
Organism: Sequoia sempervirens; assembly: GCA_007258455.2. NCBI lineage: Eukaryota > Viridiplantae > Streptophyta > Pinopsida > Cupressales > Cupressaceae > Sequoia > Sequoia sempervirens. The sequence continues at coordinate 128 of VDFB02258672.1, read as the reverse complement.
GCCAAAATAAAACCTTGGAACTCAGTAAAGCTACCAAAAGAAAAAGAAGTGATAAAGTACAGAAGTATAGTACCATTGAAAGATACAGCTAGATTGGTTGCTCTTCAAAGGTATGATGTAGATCATGA
>VDFB02258671.1:0-40274 GCA_007258455.2 Sequoia sempervirens | reverse complement strand
CATCAAGGGGATGAAGCCATTTATCATTAGCTCGTGGAATCTTCTTATCTCTTAACCCATTAATGGGTTCAAAGTTCTGAAATGTTAAAAGAGTAACGTTTGTTGGGTGAAAATTATGTAATCAGCTTTTCGATAGATTACACAACTTGGACTTCAGCCACAGCTATGTGAGATGTAAATCTCTCCTCTCGGAAAGGGGAGGCGCCCTTCTTACTGCTGACAGAAGCGATAGTAAAACAAACAAGTAATTATAAAATGTACACAAAACTTACGAAGTGGGGGGGGTGTGTTACATTCATCCTTCTCTCTTTTTTCAGAGAAGATGTTTACAATGCTTCACTGTTGGAAGTTCACAATTCGTAATAACTTTAAACGAACAACGAGCAGTAATACCAATACTTCTATCTTGTCAAAGCAAAGCGTAGAGATACCAGAAGTAATTAACAATAAACAAATAAAGTAAAAGGGAAAGCTCACGAAGGCACAAAGTCGTTCCGTAGCTTTTTCAATGGTGGATCTGTGAAAAATGTATCGTTTGTCACGTTAGAAGCACAAAGTCTTCTTAGACGCAGCAATTCCTCGAACAGCATGAACAATTACAAGCGCAAAGTCTTGTAGATCATCCAACCAAATTATCAAAGAGCATGAACAGTTACAAGCACAAAGTCTTGTAGATCACTCAACAATAGTATCCAAAGAACGTGAATAATTACAAGCGCAAAGTCTTGTAGATTATTCAACCGAAAGATAAACAAAAACACAAATGCAAATCTAAATAATAGATGCAACACAAAGTTTACATAAATTACTTAGAGTCCTTCAGATTCCATCACCTAATCACCACCAAATAAGATCAATTTGTAAGATTATCGAATCCAACACAAAGTCTGGCTTGCAATCTTCTTCTTTATTGATCGAATTTCATTCACAAAGCATGAACACAAAGTTTCACAATTCTGCTTCAAAAAGGGCAGCACTTCGTTGCAAAATACTAAAGGATAAACTTTACAATGGAAATCCCTCACATTATATAGAAAGAAGGATGAGCAAAATTAGGAATCTAATTGAGGAAATCAAGGAAAGTTGGGTGAGCGATTTTAGGAGATCTCACCTAACTTGGACCAAAGTCAAAGTGTAATTTGTTTTCAAAAGATTACATCTTCGAGCTTGGTGCAATTACAATTTACAAAAAGACATATAAGATGTCAGGAAATATTTATAAGATGCATAAAAAGATGCATCAAAATGTTCAACATCGGAGATCAAGAATCTTCATGGTTCCTTGCTTTGGGCGCGGAGTCTTCATACTTCTTCTTGGTCTCCTGTATGAACACATCATCTAGGCCGACTGCGTAATCTACAAGGGTGTGAGCTCTTGTGATCGGCCTTCTGGCAAATGAATGGATTTTCTTGCACCCGCGAAGATGCATCTTGAGATTATCGAGTGTCAGCCGTATATCGCAAATGATATGTATTGAGGCTTTGGGAAAAACTATCATCCTCAACTTGCTGCATAACAGCTTCTTTGTAGATCTGGGATAGTTCACTGGTTCAGAAGATGTCACCTTTAGGATCACTTGATGAAATCTGGAGAGAAACTGCAAGGATGGTGAATCAATAGACGTTAGCAGAAAAAGTAGCATTGGGAAGCGTGAAGCGAGAAACGATGTTGAGCAAGCGTGAAACGAGCAACTAGGCATGGAAAACGATGCGGGAGCGAAGAAACGGGGTCCGGAATGGAAATAGAGCAAGTTTGAAGAGACTAAGATAAAAACTGCCAAAAGTGTAAAGGTGCGAATTCCGTACCATTGCACAAAAATGACTAAGTCTAGAAAAGTAAGCAGCGAAAATAATGCCACAGTAAAAAATTGGCTAAGTTTGGCAACAATGTGTAAGAGCGCACTTTTTTAGCGCTTCTACACATTTTTGGAAAATCACTTTTTATGCAAGGTCGCTGATTTTTGGCGCCACTGCACTTTCAACACTTAGGCAAAAATTGGCTAAGTCTGGCAACAATGTGTAAGAGCGCACTTTTTTAGCGCTTCTACACATTTTTGGAAAATCACTTTTTATGCAAGGTCGCTGATTTTTGGCGCCATTGCACTTTCAACACTTAGGCAAAAATTGGCTAAGTCTGGCAACAATGTGTAAGAGCGCACTTTTTTAGTGCTTCTACACATTTTTGGAAAATCACTTTTTATGCAAGGTTGCTGATTTTTGGCGCCACTGCACTTTCAACACTTAGCCAAAAATTTGGATGACTTAGAGCGCACTTTTTTGGCACAATTGCATCTTTCACAATTTAACTAAGTATGATCAGTGAGACTTCGCGAAGGAGCTCGTTTCGAAGGTCTTTGCGAGGCGAACATAGGGGGATGCTCAAACTGACTGTTTGAGGCTTTCGAACGCATTTCGAGGTGGCTTGAAAATCACCTCGTTTTGCGCGCTTGAACTTCACGAACCTAGGAAACGAACAAGTTTCGTAGGGGGGTTATCCGTGAATCGAGCGCTGCTAGATTCCATGATAACAACGTTCATGACATTATCTTCACAACAAGGCATGTTTGAATCTTGGAGAACTTAGAGATTGATTTTGGGGCAGATCACGGTGGGCTAAAGCCCCTTTTTACAACATTGATGGTCTACTAATTTTTTGTTACGGATTAAGCTTTGATTGGGAAAAGATTCAATGATGTTATTTGTAGATTAATAGTGGTGACCTTTCATATTACTCCCTCCTCTCATTTCCTGTCTCTGTGCTACTTTTGGTTGGTTTTCTCCTGCTTGGAGCTATATCTTTGCATGACTGTTATTGGGCTTTCTTCTCTTGTACATTTTCAGTTTGGGGAGCATTGGCACTTGACAGTTTCTCCTTTTTATTGTGCTCACTGCTGTATATAAGAATTTATTGTGTTTGAAAGAGTGAATTTGCTGAAGGAAGAATGAGAAATGTACTTTTTTGTTGCTCGTTAGCTGCCAAAGGTGAAATATTGATGGTTTTGTGACCATATATGTGTCTATGCATGCATTAAACTCTGGGTCAGGGCTAAGGAGATGAGCTGATGTCCTTATTTCTGCTTTGATTTTTGGTGGGATAGGTCTTGAAGTAAGAGCACGTTTCTGTTAGAATCCATCTTCATTTGGGCTCCTTAAAAAATGAAACCTTCATTATTGTGAATCATGATATTTGTTTGCTTTTAACATTGAGCTTTAGAAATTTTACCTGAAGTATTGAATTCTGTCTTCTCACGCTTTATGGGTTGAGTTGGAAGTATTTTTCTCTTGCGCTGGGTTGATAGAGACACAATTGGCTCAACACTTTCATCCTCAGCATTTGTATTTTATCAATATCCTCTTCGCCCCCTAAGGCAAAGCTACTTAGCATGATGGTCACAAGAGGAAGGAGGGTACTCTTGGTTTTGGCTGCATGTCATGGACAAAGTACATATGGCAGAAGTCCAGTCAAGCATATCTCTTTTAGTTTAGTTTTAATTTTTGGTTATCCATGAGACATGGAATTTAAACGGGATTGATATGGTTTTAACTTTCTGCATATTATTTTTTAAGTGGATGAAAAGCTGAAATTAAATAATAATTATCAATGTAGACTATAATCTAGAGGCCCTATTTTGTTTTTTTCCAGTCTAGAGTACAATATAGTGACTTTCTTATAAAGGTTGAATCAATCCCCAATATCTTGCTCCTTTACTGTGTATCGGCATAAAAGTTTGATTTTAAAATAAATTGCAGAATCACCTTCATGTCTGTAAAACGAACCTACTGATGCATATTTTAGATTTTAGTGAGATCTATACAAATGAAATATATTCAGAAAGGTACTTGGGTTGTGCATCATGTTTCCTTTTGGATTAATAAATGGACTTAGACTAGTTTTTTGCAGTTCGTAAAATGTTTTAAACAGCATTTGATAAGCCCAAATAACATTCATTTTATAGATCTAGTGATTGTATATGTGTTAGATAGTTCTCATTGTTAGGTATTCAGGGCTGGTAAGAGCACTCCAAGGTTAGCTTTGTTAGGTTTTCCGTAACCCTTATAAACATTTCTCTGACCACAATTCAGACTTGTTTTGCCAGGCCTGTCATACAAACAAATGATGATAACATAATGTATTTCTTGGAATATAAATGCCTGTCTTCCATTGATGTTTGGTAAATATTTTTACATGTCAAAAGTTCTTAATTTCATTACTAAGCCAAAATAGCATTCATTTTAATATTTTATAGATCTAGTGGTTGTATAGGTATTCAATAGTTCTCATTGTTAGGTACTCAGGGCTGTTAAGAGCACTCTAAGGTTAGCTCTGTTAGGTCTTCTGTAATTCTTATAAACATTTACTCCGACCACAACTCTGACTTGTCTTGCCAGGCCTGCCATACTAACAAATGATGATAACATATTCTATTTCTTGGAAAATAAATGCCTGTCTTGCAATAATTTTTGGTAAATATCTCTACATGTCAAAAGTTCTTAATTTCATTACTAATTGCTTGTTTTCAATGGCCTCACAGAAATGAAGTGGGCTTTGTACATCCTTCTCAACTGGCAATATTCCATTCTCTGGAAGGAAAAGAGCCTATTGCATCATTTGGTGGAGACATGCAACAATCTATAGTTGGTAGGAGTAATATAGCTATAGCATTTCAATCTTCATGCTTTGAAGGTTCTATTGGAAAACCAAATTTTTTGCTTGCTGCAGATGGAGATACAAAACCCAGCAGAGAGGCATCTTATGATCGATCTGTTTTTTGGAGTGGAGATCATAAGCTTGCCATATCTGTCCAGGCTTTGTCTCCTCTCTATACGACTGCAAAATCTGCTTATCTATCTGCACGCCAGCGGTATGAATGTCTTGTTTGCCCCTCACAAAACAACATTCATTTTCCTTATGTGTATGAACCAGAAGGTTCATTAGAAATTGTTGGACAAGATAGACGTACGTTGGATATAGAAGCTGTAGAAAATGAACTAATGAGCCACAGCAAAGTCTTAATCATATTAAGCTGTGACTATGCTAGTGCTTGGAACTGCAGGTACTTTTTTGAGTTTTTATCTTTCTCTATAAAATACATGTATTGTTTAGTTCCTCTTATTTTCTCTTGTTTAATTTCTCTCATTCATTATTGTAGTGCAAAGCTTCAGTTGATGCTACAATTGTTTTATTATTTGTAATTATTAAGTTCATGTGATCACTTATAAATTTATAATTCATGTGACTCCATGGCACCACTTTCACATCCTTGTTAACTGCTTCTATTTGTTTGTATCTGGAAATGATATATTAAATTCATAGAGAATGGAGTACATTGCTTGTCGGAAATATGTATTCCCATCTATTCCTGAATTTTTTATGTCAATCAGTTACAATAATCAAAATACCTATTTACTAAATACGTCTGCAAGTTATAGACATTGTCTCTTGCAATTAATATAAATAGCTAATTTTTCTGGTGTCAAAGCACAAATGCACCAAGAATACTGCAATGTCTACATTATGGCTGATTTTTGAACATTGAAGCAAAGAGATTTTTGTGAAACAATATAGACATACTTTCTGACAACAAAAGGAGCATGCTAGTTGCAGACTGTCCCCCGAAGTACCATGAAATTGCTAGAAGCATTGAGGATATTTAGCAAGTAGAAGGTAAATCGATCTAGAGAAGGGTGAAGATGTGCTAAGGATATAGGTATACACCCACAGAAACAAAAAACAATGGGAAATCAGCCACTCAAACTATATGGATGTGTTGGCGTTACAATTCGCACCTCTGGAGTGCGTATTGGCAACGGACAGCTATGCATAGTATTAACTGCTCTTCAAATTAGGAAGGGAAGCTCCTTCTTTCGCTGATATGCTTAAAAAGTAAAGTATTCTAAAATCCTATCTTTTTGACTCAGCTGGAAGAGGCACAAGGTTAAGAAAACTAATACATCGCAGCTAAGGTTTTTCTCTAGTTTTGCAGATCTTAACTACAACTAGGATAATGCTAAAACTATCCTATCTCTTCTAGATAAACAGAGCAAGAAGAATTAGGAATAGGGAATAGTTGACGATAAACTTTATAATAGGATTCCCAAGGAGGCGGGACACCTATCCGAGGTGTAGGCTGAAATGAAGGTTATTGGAAACAACATCAAACGGCAAGCTAGTTTTCAGGATTCCCAAGGAGGCGGGACACCTATCTGAGGTGTAGGCTGAAAGGAGATTATTGGAAACAATCTCTATTTCTAAATTCCCAAGGAGGAGGGACTCCTATCAGAGGTGTAGATATGAAAGAAAGATTATTAATAACATCACACAATAAACTTTATTTCTAAATTCCCAAGGAGGAGGGACTCCTATCTGAGGTGTAGCTATGAAACAACCTTATTAGAAACAAATAAACCTAGGACAACAAATTGTATTAAGGACCTATCACACAATGAACGATCAAACCAACTTTATATTAACAAAGTGAACAAGTACAAAATAGCTATATTGCACGGCGAGGTGGCTCAGCAATTTGTTATTGCAGCAAAAGTTAAAATACAAATGAGCAAGGGTGCTCTTATTTATAGAAGCTCGGAGGAGTAGTGAACCCTAAAATCTCCTCGAGTTAACACGAGTCTTGCAAGCATGCAAGATTTATTCTTAAACCTAAATGTATGCAACTGAGCAATTAACTGGAAAAACTACCTCAGTTAACTAATTCTAAACTAAACTAATTGGACTGTGCAACACTCAAGTCCTTATTGATATGAGAGTTAACTGACAACTAATATTAATTAATTGAAACTGAAAACTAATTGAGAACTCCAACTATACATAGATGATTCCAAAATAGACATGCCATGATATGTGGGACAACGAGTTAACTTGGAAAGAGGCATCAAGTTAACTCCTGTGTCTAAAGTCTATCCTGAAAAGGTGGGACGTCGTGATCTGTATTTCACTGCCGTGATCTCGAGCAATTAACCCCTCCATGAGGTTGTTGATAGCATCACCATCTGGAGCATTGATACTTCTCTGAAGTACTCGGTATCTCCGCAGCATCTCTTCACTGTCTGTGATCTGACTCTGTAGTTCTCCTTTACTCTTGGCCGCCTCATCAAATAATGCTGACATGACTGTAAGTTGATCCAACTTACAGCCAACTGAATCACCATTAAAAATACCGTGGATGAGTGTTTGAATCTTTGACTGTACATCAGTGAGCTTGATGTACTCACCACCCTCACGCTAATACTGGCAAGGGACTCTTGACGTGAAATTTCTCATGAACTTGATAGCACTTGTCACCTTTTCTCTGCTCTCGGCCAACTCTGCATAAATTATTTCATGTATCTTTAACTTGAAGATTAATTGTTCTCTCCAAGTAAAGATTGCTTCCTTATCTTCTTCTTCAGTGATCGAGTCATATGCCGTCCTCAGGTGAGAGATCATGATCTCATTCCGTGGCTTGTCTACCGCCAAGTCTTGCTCTGATTCCTAAATGTGTAGATGAAGTTCATGGGCATTATACCTTAATTGGTACAATTATGAAAGTATGAAGCAACCCCTTGTGACGAACTCCTCTTCCCAGTCTTTTAGGCGCTTCCCATATACAACCAATTGACTTAGCTGATTTTCTTCTGCTAGTAACTCTAACATCTGCGGGAGCAAGGTGGTGACGTTCTCAGTGTTGTGCATAAGGTTGGAGATATACTGACGAAGCTGCTGATTCTCAGCCTTGAGGGCTGCTTTATCTTCACCATCCTTTATTACTCTCTCCCTTATGCTTTCCGTTGCAACTCCAAGGAGATCCATATCTGCTTGACGTGTGCTTTTGCCAAGGTTGACCTTTATTAAGGTGAAATCAACTTCTACCTCATTCAAGCTTTTATCCTTTGGTGGCGCAACGGTCTCAATGATGATCTCCTTGTTAGCGTTCCTTTCAACATGAATCTGCTTCTTGATCTTTTTATCTGGCGTATCTTGATAGACATGATCAAAATCTAAGAAGTCCAGTTTATAGGATGGCTGCCTCCTCTTCCTACCCAGCTAATTCTCAAGCCAAGACAGAGTCTCGACTAATTTCACTAGAAGGATCAGTGCTCATCCTACGAACTCCTGATGAATGTGAATGTGTAGAAGCACTGCTACGTGGTGGTGAGTCTAAATCAATGTGAATCGGATGGCATGGGAGGTTTTGCCTTTACTTCTGGCATGTTCTCAATTGCATTTGTGGTTATCTCCATATGATGCTCTTGCTGGTCCAAATCAACAATTGGTGCTTTTCCCTTTGTATTTCGCGACATCCTGCTTCCTTTAGGAGGATTACTCCATGTCTTCTTTCTGGGCTTTGGTTTTGATGTGGAAGGCAGTGAAGTGACCACTAGTGGCGGCTCTGTGTTTGGAATGGCTTCCTTTCTCATCCTTTTGCTATCTAAGTAAAGTTTGCTATTTCTAACAACTTTGCTTGTTCTTTCCTTTACAAATGTGCATTCTTTGGCGTACCAATCAACAACTGGAATAGGCTACATGTCAACTTGATCTTGAAAGAATTGAGGAAGTGTGACATCCCCATCATCATCGGATAACCCTTCCACACCCTTTGACATCAAATCGACAATCTGTGAAAGGGTGAACCTGCCGTAGCTGCGTCTTTGCACCTTGAATTCGTCCTCATAGTTGAACCAATAGTCTTCTATAGAAGGCTTGTATGAAGAACGATCGCCAAGGAATGCTGAAATGTGACCCCAAGGGTCATATGAGTGTCTCTCGACGAGATACTTAAGGTTAAGCCTCTCCATCTCATTACTCATGGCCTTTGTGTCAGCTGCTGTCTTGCACCTATAAATTCCCATTTGTAATGGAAAAGTGGCAGCTAGCTTGCATTTGTTGTGCATATAAGAGTGGACCTCGTACAACTACCATAGAAATTCCATGAACACCACCTTATCTGAGGGATAACGGGGTAACATGGCAGGATGACCTGAGTATCCATACACGCGAATGTAAGTAAAAGTAGGGAATTGGATGAACCAATCCACCCATTCTACCATTGCTGATTTAGTTTCTGCTGAAATACGCACGTGTAGCTCTCGATCAATATTTCTCACGGTGTACAATAAAAAAGCCTCCTGCACTCGCTTGAAGTGTCGCTCGGATTGTGTGAACTCAAGTTGTGAGTAGTACTGATGAACCCTTTGTACACTTAGAATCCCTACAATATTCAATCCTCTAAACTGGCCTTGGAAGGCTATTAGATACACGAGGTATGAACACGTGAAATTCGTGAGCAACCAAGAAGCTGGTCAATTGTTTGTGGAGAACATCGTTGATCAAAGATGCCCAGTCATAGTGCTCCTTTCTGTTGATGATCTGAGCCATGACATAATACATCCATGGCTGAAATTCGTGAGCATCTGCCTGACCGGTGACACGGTTAAGAAGGGTGATCATAACCGCTTATTCATCTTTGAACTCTCCATGACCCACATTCTTTGGCAAACTAGTCCTTTTCTATTTGAGCCATCTCTCTGCCATTCTTTCGTAACATTTTTCCTTATCAGCATTGAATGCCTTCTTGCACTTTTCCATGGAAATGACCAAATTATTTGGATTCAGAGGAATACTCAAGCACTTATCGATGTCTTTGGGCTTGAGACTGCATGTCATTCCCCCATCCATTGATTGAATTTCTTGTGTAGTAGAGTTGTAATGCTTTACACAAGCCATAACAAACTCTATACATTGTGTTGTGATGGGAAGTGAAGCAGCTTCTAGCAACCCTGATTCTTTGAGGTTCTAAACAGTAATTTGGTCTATCTCTGAAGCGTTCAAGTCAAATTTTGGATCCACCTGATGCAAATCTGTATTAGTCATTCTGATGAAATCATGAATTAAGACTAATTTGGTCTTGAATTCAATCTGAGTGAATTGCATTATGAAAAACTCCCTTGTTGACTGTAAATACGCTATATTCTGACAACTTCTGGAAAGCTAAAATAGCTCTTGATGAGGCTAAAAATATCCTGTCGAGGGGCAAATTTTACAAAAAAATTTTGAGACATGGGTTTTGTAGAGAAAATGTTTCTAAGCAAACCCCCAATGTCAGAAATTCGAAAAAATGCTTTTTCACTCGACATGCTTGATATATGGGTTTTGTTACCGCCAATGTGCTGATCACACCTAGATTCTTCATTTTTTAAAATTTTGACTTTTCCTCTACCATGCAAAGGAATCTTTGGAAAAAAGCAAAGCTTCAAAAATTGAAGCTACGAGGCAATTTTTTCTAAAAAATTGTAGCACATGGGTTTTGTAGAGAAAGCCATGCTGAACAAACCCAGATGATTAGATATTGAAAAAGATGCCGTTTACTTTGACATGCGAAAGAAAACCTAGGACAAGGATAAGAGAATTATGAGGTGAGAAAATAGAAGTTATATTTTGCCTTTGTAAATCTTCAAGAAATTCGCCTCCTTGTCTCAATCTGATGGTCCTACCAAGAAACTATTCAAAAATGAAGCATGCAAAACTATCCTGCTGAACCATTTGGACCTGTAGATGCGAAGAACACTGAAAAATTCTTCCTGTAGCGCCTTTAGATCTTGCTTGCACGAGGAAAAATGTGTTTGCCTTCAACCTGTTGTGAAAATAATGGACGCCCAAATGAATATTTAAAGAATTTTTTGAGAGTTAAGGCATTACATGCAGGAGAAAACCCTAAATTTTGGACGCAATTATCTCATTGGACCGCATTTAGTTAACAAAAACAGAGATTGGGCCTTGAAATGGGCGCCACCCAGCATGCAAGGCATAAATACGACACATGCAAGTAAAATTGGCATTTAAAATTGAAGTTTTAATATTATTTTAATTTAGTTAACTGACTCCACCTTTATAGGGCGGCCGAAGCATGCACTTCAATTTTGAAAGTCAAACTTTGACCTTTTTGGGCACCATTACTCAGACTTAGAAACTTTTTCAACTTTTCAACCCTTGTAAACGTCATCGAAACCTTTGTTTGATCTTGTATTCTGGATGCCCGGTTGATCCTGAAGCTGAGATGACACATTCATCACGAAGTTGGATCAAGTCTGACAAAATATTGCTAGGAGTTGCAAATTCCGCAAAGGATGATTGTATATGCAAGTCTTGAAAGTTGGATTAAGACCCTCAAATGCAAGGGCGCCACTGGCCTGCAGGGGCGCAATTGACCTTTTGAGAATGATTTTGCAAATTGTAACTTTCAATAGAACGGTCCACTTTGACCCTCGCTGCCGGGAGCTGGATTGCTCCGATGCTTGCGCCGATGATCCCATCGTGGAGATAGAACAACTTGGAAGAGATGTTCCCGAGAGTGATGAAACTAGAAAACTGCTTCTAAGACCTCCAGTAGAAGGGTGCCTTTCTCAAGGAAGGTGCATTTTTCCATACTTAGCCATTTTTCTACTCGCCTTTATCCTCTGGCATTTTCCGCCGATTCTTCATCTATGGGTGTTTGATGGGTCCCGAGGGTTGATGGTTGGATTGACTGCATAGCTAGGAGGATTTTGAACAGATCTCGTGGAGACAATACCTGCCGAAAATCTCAACTGGATGGCCAAAAGGCTAGGCGCCTCTGGCTTGTAGAGGTACAATTTGATATTTTTACTTTTATTTTCCTTTCATTTTACGTGCTCGTTGGATCAACTGCGACAGTTGCTCAGTATGTCTTACGGACTGGCAAACGGATTCATCGTGGAGTTGGGCTGAATCTGAAGAGATCCCTTGGAAACGGTTTTTGCAAATTCTAACATCTGACAGGCTTAATTCAAGGGCACCCCTGGGCTACAAGGGCATAAATTCTGAATTTTGACTGCCATTTCTGATGCGTAAATTTCTCGTTTCTTCTGCTTCCGCTGTCGTTTGTCGGTGCTTTGCAAATCTGATGGATTCGCTTGATGGCTTGCTGGAAAGTTGACAAAAATCCGGAGAAGATGAATGTATTTGCAACCACTGATAATTGCATTTGGGCCTTCAAATTGAAGGGCGCCCTTGGCATGTAGGGGTGCAAATGCCTCCATAGTTAGTGAATTTCGGATGAAATTCACCTCCTTCGTGCTTCACGAACACCGTATCGCTTGCTGAGTTGATTGCATTGAAGCATCATTACCGCTGATGCACATACGTGACTGCATTTCACCATTTTACATGTACGGACTGTTAAATTTTATGATCAGATTAAGTGCATAGAAAATTAATTCAAAATCAGACACAATAACATAGCAGATACCCTGGGAAAACCCTCCTCTTGAGGGAGAAAAACCCAACACTAATATATCTCTTATATATTAATTCTTGAAGAGAAACACTTGTACAAATGAGGCCAATGAGAGAGGCCAGAATAATGCATCAACAGATGATACTAACATAGATTCTATTACATATAATCTGCTAACACAAAACTGAATACTTCATCAAGGTCGCACTTCACATATGATGAACTTGCGCTGCTCTTGTAATGAATTCGCACTTGAGACAAAACAATGATCGAATGAACTGAATGCAGAATGGATGGAACTCAATGAATATAAATACATAAGTGGATAAGAGACGTGTCTCTTCATTAACCTCCAAGTCGGCCTCCAACAAATGTCTAGAGAAAGATCGTGTCCAATAAGAAATAGGTTGGCACACATAAGAACTCGTGCCATTAAGATAAAGCGCACCTCTTCACAATGTCGGCTTTAACATATAGATAGCACCTCTAAAATACTCGTTCCTCTTCAAGAATAAACGTCTCTTATAAATTAAATAGCATCAAGCTATCATTTAATTTATTCAATCGACAAATGGATGGGCTGGAAGGAATTGCATGATGCTGTTTATTATCATCAACATAGATGTATTTAATAAAGAGATGCGAATTTAATAAAGAGGCATGACTTTGAGGTGGCCGACTTATTAAATTAGTAAAAGATATAATTCTTTTGAGGCCAACCTGTTATGATTGGAGTGACACGCCTCTTTATATTGTATATATATTCATTCGATTATTTCATTGTGATCATTCATTCAACATTTAGTTCATATCACATACATGCGAGTTCAGTCCAGTACAGAAGGCGAAGTTATTGACTCAAATTGATTACTGTCAAGTGCGTGTTCTTCAAGGTGGTGCGATATCTCTTGAGGCTGTACCTTGTATCAGCGAAATATTGTTTTGTGTTGGCTGTGTTGCATTCTTGGTTGATGCTCATATTCGGCCTTCAAATTGGCCTATTGTAAAAGGAGACTTTCCTTATTGAGATTCAATATATAAGTGTTATTTTGTGGCTGGGTTTTTCTCCCTCAAGAGGAGGGTTTTCCTAGGGTATCTGCTGTGTTATTGTGTCTGATTTGAATTAATTTCTGTTCATACAATCTGATCTTTAAAATTTACATGGTATCAGAGCGGGTTTGAGAGGTTCGTGATCAGATTTATCCCTAATCAGCAATACCCTATTCGTTCATTTGTCTAAATCAGTCAAGATGGTGAACGGTTTGCTTTAATATCTTTCTTTACCCACTGCAACTTCTCTTCTTCCTCCTCAGGTTCAGGAACGCTAGACTCCACGAACTCACCCAAGTCATTTTCACGCACTGTAAGCGTGATCCTAAATCTCCATGATGTGAAGTTAGATGCTCCCTCGAGTCTATCCTCAATTCTTGACTGATTTAGACAAATGAACGAATAGGGTATTGCTGATTAGGGATAAATCTGATCACGAACCTCTCAAACCCGCTCTGATACCATGTAAATTTTAAAGATCAGATTGTATGCACAGAAATTAATTCAAATCAGACACAATAACACAGCAGATACCCTGGGAAAACCCTCCTCTTGAGGGAGAAAAACCCAGCCACAAAATAACACTTATATATTGAATCTCAATAAGGAAAGTCTCCTTTTACAATAGGCCAATCTGAAGGCCGAATATGAGCATCAACTAAGAATGCAACACAGCCAACACAAAACAATATTTTGCTGATACAAGGTATAGCCTCAAGAGATATCACACCACCTTGAAGAACACGCACTTGACAGTAATCAATCTGAGTTGCAAAGTTGACTTGCACGTTGATTTGTATCTCCCATGTAGCAAAGTGAAGTGTTTCCAGACTTGGAATATTTTTTCCATTTTTCACCATTTGAAAATCCCCTCCATCGTGAAGCATCTTTTTCAGCATCTTTCGCCGCAGAATCTTTTGTGATGAGTTTCAGGCTTAGATTTTGACACCTTGTACTGGCCAACTGCCATTGACGACCTTAGAGGTCCTAACTTTTCTCCTGAAAAAGTGAAAACTACCCACCAGACTTTAACAGTCTTTTTCTGGATTCTGACTTCACCACTGTGATCGTGACGTGAAATAAGCCAATCAAAATTAATTTTAGCCAATTCTGACAAGATCCTATTTTTAGGGTTTTTTTTCCAAAAATAGAGGTTCGAAAACCTTAATTTTCAAAATTTTCAAAATTTGCCATTATGTTATAGACATTAAACCCACAAAAAGCCCATGCTTGGTTTGCCCAAAAACTGAGTTTTGACGACACTTTTATAGGATTTAGACCATTTTGATCAAAGTGCCTTAATGAAGCAAAAAAATTGTTTTGGGTACAATAGGATGCAAGCAGGGTTTAATTATATTTTACAAAACAGTTTTGTTGCTGGCAGGATAAGGCAAACCATCATACAAGGTGTGCAAGATCCAATTATACAAATGAACATCTTAGTTAGTTTAGTTTACATGAAGCTAAAAGGGTTATATGGTAGGAATAATCAATTCTGAGGAGAAATATCTACAACAGGTATTTAGTTTCAATTCCTAGTGTCATCATTTAGATGTTTGGTGTCAATAGAAACTTATTCTTGTTCTTGTAATCTCCAGCTTGCATCCAATGTTTTTCTAGAGCCTTTACTAGTTCCTTTGAACATATATCAATTAGTTGATCCATATTTTGATTTATTATTTTGACAAGGAACTCAATAATCTTTGATTATATTATTCAAAGGAAATGTTACATCACAAATTGGAGATGATGACACATTGAAGCATGTATTCATATAAGCTTCAATCATAATATGACTATGTTGGTAAAAAATGTTAATTTTATGACTAGAATTGAATTAAGCATAAATAAAACAAATCTAAGCAATAGAACACAGCATATACCCTGGGAAAACCCTCCTTCTTGAGGGAGAAAAACCCAACAACAATATATCACTTACATATTGAATAAAATAGCAGCAATATGCTTTACAATTTGGCCAACCTCTAGGCTGATCTGATGTAATTATGTCAGCACCTCTCTAGATGCAAATTGAATAATCAATAATGACTTCTCACAATGTCGATCTCCTTGAAGCAATAATTCGATTTGCTGAAGATAGCGAACTCCTCTCAGAATTTATGCGAACTTGTCTCTTGATTATTATTGGATGCCAAATGGAAGTGAGAAGTCTTGTATTTATACATATCGAAGTGACTCTTCATGAAAAGTCGGCCTTATTCAAAGTGAGAAGTCTTTTACAAGAAGTCGGCCTCTTCATGAAACAATACGTCTCTTTATTCAATGCGATTCTTGGTTTAGTTGGTCTCCATAAAATAAAATATAAATTACAATTTGAAGAGAGGCGCCACTTCACTTGGGTCGGCCTCAAATAAATAAGTAGCCACTGGCTTTATTTATTTTAATATTAATATTTATTATTTAAATCGGGTGAAGGATAACACCCGCCGCTATAACATCAACACATCAGATACCCTAGGAAAACCCTCCTACTCGAGGGAGAAAAACCCAACAAAAATATATCTCATATATATATCAAATAGAAGTGCAGAATGCTGCATACAGAGTCTTGCCTTACACAAGGCTAAATGCTGCTAAGTGTGAACTCCTTCTTGAAAGAATGCCAATTAAATATGAGAATGACTTGATGATTTGATTGAATGGACTCCACCTTGTATATATACAAAACAAGGTGACTCTTCACTTAGGTCGGCCTCCTTTTAAGAAATAAGAAAATATAAAATAATAATTGGAATATGTAGGCTGACTTGCCTTTAATTAAGGAGAAAATATCTCTTGAAGCTACCAAACGCTAACACTCCCTCTTAGCTAGGGAGATATTTTCCAGATATCTACGTCATGGAGTCTCTCAACATGACGCCCACAATGGCTACACCCATTTGTGGAAAGCTCAAAGGTTCATCACGGAGTCTCTCAACATGATGTCGTCATGGAGTCTCTCAACGTGACTGTAATGAGCCGGACTAATTTTTTTTTGATTTTCAATTACAAATTACAATCAACCCGCACCCGTTAAGGTTAGCTCTAAACCAAAATGATGCGGAAAACAACTCTAACCAGGATGTACACCAGGATCCCAAAGTTGGGCAAGGTGTGAGCATTTGGTCAGAGGATCTGATGCGGATGCAGAACTGGAAGGGAACTCTAACCAAGAATGCGTCCAAGATAGATGAGCATATGGTCAAAGGATCTTATGCAAGATGAGCTGAAAGTAACTCTAACCAGGATGGCGCCGAATGATGGTGAGCATACGGTCAGAGGATCCCTGAGAACTACTAACTGAAAGTAAATAGGCATCAAGCTAGCCTCTTCCACTTATTCAGCGGGAAGTACAATAAAGTAAGTGAAAGAGAGAAAGGAGAATTGATGATAGTACTACTAATTAGCTTACAATTTGATAGAATACTTGCCATAGCCCAACATTATAAGTTCTTCAATGCTGCAACATTATATATGACTTCCTCAATGCTTAACAAGACTCCCTAGACTTGAACTCCTCACAAAGTTGCATTTATCTAAGACTGATATGACAAACCAGCGACTGAAATGAAGTAATCAGCAACACTAGAACTCACTAAAATACTCACAACTCACTCAATACTTGCCAAAATGACATGAGACTTGATGCAAATGAATGCTAGGATGATGACAATGAAGACTAGACAAAGAAACAACTGATAAACTGAAGTATTTTTTTTTCTAAACACTTGCCGGGTAGACCAGAATGGTACTGCACAAAGAAGGGCGATTTTTGCAAGATAAAATCTAAGACAGCAAAATAAAATCTGAAACTTCTAGGAAGGGGTCGCCCCAGGCTGAGAAGAACAAAGGAAAAACACCCAGAATGATAATATTTTTATTTCATGAAATATGAGCAAAAACTACAATCAGCCATGCGTATCAGTCTATCAACAACTCCAAAATATGACTAAAATGCAAGATAACTGAACTAATATGCTAAGAAACTCAAATACAATGCTGAATAACTCACTACAATCTACCTCTCAACTAGTTGCTATCTTTCAAGCAAGAAGATGAGCCAAGCTAGGAGGTGTGCTTTCCTCGAAGCAATTTTGTCACCATTTCGGCAGCATAACTTTACTGAAAATATGAGATGTCCAAATGAAGAGAAGAAGCTAGCATTTAAAGACTTGAGGAGAATCTTCTAGAAGCTTCAAGAAGGGTGCCCAAATTTCAAATTTGATTTCAACTCTTTTCTCTCCAAAGGTGGCGTCCATTTCTCAAGGCAATATTTCACTTTTATAAAAAATAATCTTTTCCCTCAAGTAGGCGTCCCACTTCTCCAACCCTTAATTTGGCCTTAAAATATAAATTATCTCCTGATGAAGCATTCACCCATAAAGTCCCCTTTTTAAAAACAACATAAAGTTATAATGCTAGGCCAAGGGAGTTATAATATTAAAATATAACATTATAATATGAAAATGACTTATCTCTCCAGAAAAAGCATCCAAGGGCCAAAAATCCAATTACCAACTGAACTGGTTGAAGACGAGAGCCAACAACACCGAAATCCACAAGGTCACTGCCAAAAATAGAATTTACTAAAAATAGTAAATTCATGAAGTTGCTCGAAACACCAAACAGACTATACCACTGCGAAGCTCTCTGAAAACCCAGAAAGAATCCGTAATCCAATTTCCAAACTTCAAGCAACCACCTCCTCAAAAATAGGAAACCCTAATTTCATCCTCCGAGTAGCCTACGGGTCTCCGGAATAGGCCAACGGTCAACTGAATCGATCACAATTGAGAAGGGTTCATTACAGTGATGTCCACCATGGCTACTCCCATGTGTGGAAAGAAACACACATACAAGTTCCCATCATGGAGTCTCTCAACGTGATGTCGTGATGGAGTCTCTCAACATGACGTCCACCATGGCTATTCCCATGTGTGGAAAAACACAAGTACAGAGGGTTCATCACATAGTCTCTCAACGTGATGTCGTCATGGACTCTCTCAACATGACGTCTCATCTCAGTCTCAGAGATGAACAAGGGCTTGCACCTCATATTTCTCCGTCTCAGAGAAATATACACTACAAGGGCTTTCACCTCATATTTCTCCGTTTCAGAGAAATATCACTACAAGGGCTTTCACCTCATACTTCTCCGTCACAGAGAAATATACACTACAAGGGCTTTCACTTCATATTTCTCCGTCTCAGAGAAATATACACTACAAGGGCTTTCACCTCATACTTCTCCGTCACAGAGAAATATACATTGCAACAGATCTTCATGATGATGTGACTCCCTCTGAAGCTCCAAGTTCTTGCATTAACCTCCTGACCTCCTCGTCCAAGGTTGCCTCTGTTGGTTTGTTAGACTCCCTTTGAATGTTAATTCCTCCTTTTCGAAGAAACTAATCGCAATGACAATCTGAATAGATTCTTCCTCTTTGAGAGATGTCTCCAGTTATGTGCCACCAACTCAGTCCCATGGCAACAAGCCGTGTCTCCATTCTTCAGCTTGCGTGACTTCCTCACAGGATGCATCAAGCTCTTCCTCTCTTGAATGCAATCTCTCATCATCCTTTTGCTCCTCGATCCATCTTGGAAGCATTTTTAGAGAGATTACTAATAGTTCATAGAATCAAACTATCCCAAAGAGAAATACCAATGCTAGAAGCATATATGATTCACTATTCCAATGCATGAATTAATAACTACATAAAAGATTATGAACATTATTCAAGGGTATGAAATACTTATCTCTTTATTGTCTAATCTTCCTCACAATCCACCAATTGTTCTTTCTTGATCTTTGCACCTAAAGATTCAGATCTGCTGCGATGGAATGATTCAAAACTGTTTGCAACTTCAAAAAAACATCTTCAAAGAAATCAATGCCTTAGAGGAAAGAGTTCGTTGCTAGCCTCAAGCTTCTTCCATATTAAATTCACCACGTTCTTCTGCAACAGTTGCAAGATTCTGCAATAATTGATCATGATGGGATATAATGTTCACACACAGAATGCTTCAATGCAAGTCCCACTACATAGGAGTTTCATTTAATTTTTCAGGCAACACAGGTCCCTTCACTCGAACCTGCCAATTTTAGGCATCCTGATGCCATGATGGCCCAAGGGGTTAAGCTTCGACCTCCTTGGAGAATCACGGGTAGGTGTTGACACACCATTCACTAGGCGAATGAAGTTTCCTTCCCTTAGACACTTCCCAAAAAAAAAATAATTAGAATCCTGAAACTTTAATCTGAAGTGGAGGCGGACTCCTCCTCCCGACATCTGCTTAATGAATTCCTAACACCTTCAATTTCAAACGACACAGTGGCTTCCAAATAGAAGAATAGATATTCTCTAGTGAATGCTTTAATATTCATGGCTTTAAAGAGATGCCCGACACTAGAAAATATCAACCAACAATCCTTCATATACTCACGCCATGGGTTGGTTATATTCACAGGCAGTTACATTGGCTGTTGCAGACCTGCGCCAACTTGCAAAAGGAGTTTCCAGCCTTAATATGGCTTACACACCAGCAATGACCTTTAATCTTTAACGCCCACCTACCAGCTACAGGTACGCCTTTCCTTAACACATTTTTCAACAAACCAAAACTTGCGACCTGCCTTATACATTCATCCGCCCACTTGCCTACCTCTGACGGCTATCTTACATGGCGCGAACTAGCATATAATCAAGCCCCTAGCTCAAGGGAGTATCACGACTTGGTAAACCTGCAATATATCTCTGTAGCTCCATGCCTAGTTGCTGGCAAATAATGACAATGGTCGGCAACAATTAACTAAGGTTGCTCCTCGAAAACCCTGCTAAAAACCTCAACCTGCACTATCAAAGTGCTAAGCCCAAATTGTGGATACTCATTTTTTCACCTTCTAATCCTATACTCTGCCCAACGTAGGATTGATGCCTTAGTAATTACAGTGAATGACAAGCTCCTTCAGAATGCTTAAATAGATCTGATCAGATATTTCCCTGAACCCGCTCTGATACCATGTTAGTTTTAGATCAAACATGTAAGCAAACAAAAAATTCAACACCACATAGAATGAACACATTAGATACCTTGGGAAAACTCTCCTACTCGAGGGAGAAAAACCCAACAAAAATATATCTCATATATATATCAAATAGAAGTGCAAAATGCTGCATACAGAGTCTGGCCTTACACAAGGCTGAATAAATACAATGAATAATAGCATCACTCCTTGATGCAAAGATACAAGTGAAACTGATCTGCTGCTAAGTGCGAACTCCTTCTTGAAAGAATGCCAATTGAATATGAGAATGACTTGATGATTTGATTGAATGGACTCCACCTTGTATATATACAAAACAAGGTGACTCTTCACTTAGGTCGGCCTCCTTTTAAGAAATAAGAAAATATAAAATAATAATTGCAATATTTAGGCCGACTTGCCTTTAATTAAGGAGAAAATATCTCCTGAAGCTACCAAACACTAACATAGCAAGCATCATCTCCGATTATCACTTGTAAGTTGGTTTCTCTTTCTACCAAGTCTGAAAGATGCTCACAATATCCTGTAATGTGTCGTGAAGCACCACTATCAATCTACCATGTGCTACTGTCAGTTGGAACATTGCTTGATAGAGCAGAGATGAATAGAAATCCTCTTGAGTTGTCTCTTGATTCCTTTTGAGGTGAGCCATCGTCAACATCTGTAGTAGAAGCATGTTGCTTGGTCTTGTTGCACAATCTCTAGCATAGTGACCATACTTGTCACATCTGAAACACTGAATATGGGAGAGATCCTTCTTCTTCTTTGGTTCAGGTGCAAAATCTGATTTCCTATCTCTATTTCTTTTGAAATTGCCTTTTCTCCCTTCTCTTCCTGTCCTTCTGAAAGTTTGAGCAACAAGAACATGATTGTCTTCATTGTGAGAGCTTCGTTCATTACCTCTTGCTGCCAACCTGGATTCCTCTTGAATGCAATCAGCTCTAAGATGATCAAACTTGGGTAATTTAGATCTTCCACAGATACCTTGGATAAAGGGCTCCCAAGATTGAGGAAGACCATTCAGTGCCAACATGACTAAATCTCTATCTTCAACTATATCTCCAATGGCATATAGTTGATCTTTCAACTTAGTGATCTTCATGAAGAAAGAGATGACTGAATCTCCTTTAGCCATCTTTATATGATGAAACTGTTGTCTCAAGGCAAGAGCTCTGCTAGTGTTGTTGATCTCATACAGTCCTTCCAAAGTCTTGAACATATCTTTGGCCGTCTTCAACTTGGATATAACTGGCACAAGATGATCCTTCACAGAATCAATTAAGATCTTCTTAGCCCTCGTGCCATTCTTCTTCCATTGAGTTTTCTCAGTCTCATCGGATGGCTCGGGCACATCGCTCTCCACGAAATTGAGAAGATCATTCTCTTCCATTGCAATAAGAACTCTGAACTTCCAAGAGGTGAAGTTGGATGCACCATCAAGCCTATCTTCAACCTTGAGTTCATTCACCATGTTGTACCCAAACCAAATTTTTTGCTTCATCAAGGCATTTTGCATTAATAGTCTAAATTTTGCTAAAATGATGTAAAATATAGTTTTGGGCAATATCAAGCATGGAGTTTTTGTCAATAGTTTGTCAGTCAAAGTCAGTTATATTGATCAGAACCTGAAGCAGATACTCAAAATGGAGCGTTTCACGATGGAGGGACATCTCACGGCAGCATTTCATGTTGCATACGGTCATTCCAGTGATCGAGACATAGTTTTCAGTGATTAATTTATGAAGATTTCTCAGGGAAAAGCACAAAAGCGCAACTATAGCCCAGGGGCGCCCAACTTTTTGAAGGTCAAGATTTTGATAAAAACCTTCAAGCATCCAGTCAATCTCTTCAGAATTGGTCTGGCTATCCGATAAGCTATCCAGCGAAGCTTTCCGAGACCCACAGCTTCGGCTATCAACGACAGAAGTTGAAATCCCTAAATTTCCAGATGTGAGAAATTTGTCATTTTCAGGCAAAAGTGCAACTCTAGCTTGAGGGCGCCCATCTTAAAGAAGGGGTAAATCTTGGCGTTTTCAATGACGGATACAGTCAATCTACTCTTGACTAGTCTGCTTATCCAACGAGATATCAAGCACAGTCATCCGCGTTTCAGAACTCCGGCGGCAGTCATTCGAAGATCAGCTTAAAATGGAGTTTTCACGTTTCTGAGCTTCTCCGTTTATTCCCAGTGCAAGTACAGGCCAGGGGCGCTGGCTTAAAGGACCTTTCAAATGGCAAAATTTGCAGACAGAGTCTTCACGACATCAGTAATACTCTAGCCTAGCTCCGCAACGCACCATTCTGCTTGTCAATCCGACGTTCTAGGTGGTCGTAGATTCTACCCGCACGTAATTTTACGGGCGAACCAACAAATGGTTTTCAGCATTAATAAATTCGTATTAGCCTTTAGGCCTGTCTTGATGAGCCCTTTCGTCAGTCTTCACCGCTATTGAGCGTAATCATTTTATCTATTCAACGAGCCTAGCCGTCGCCCTGGATTTGGCAGCTTGCTCATACGTATGTAGGTCTTTAGTGTAATACTGCAAAGTGAGGATATCCGAAATGACAAGTCCGGAGCGGTAATTTTAAATAAAATACGCACTGGAGTTTTTGAGGTCTTAGAAGCAGTTTTCTTGCCTCGTCACCTCCAGAGACTTCTCTTGTAGGCCCTTCTGGCTGTCCGTTAAAACAGATAATGCTCGAATCGGGTTATCCCAGCTCCAGATATCAGAGGTCAAAGTGGGGTACTTGGATGAAAGTTCGACTTTCGTCAAAATGACACCAGTGCAACTAAGAGCCAGGGGCGCTTTTACTTTTGAGGCCCTTAACACAGCTTTCAGGTGTCGTGTTAGCAGGCGTTGGATGCAGAATATCTCTAGGCATGCAGTGAGTTTCATTTCCTGTCAGCAGGGTTCACCATTCGCCATCAGCAGCCGTTTGAAGTGTCAGATGGCAGTTTAGGAAAATGGCCAAGTCTGGAACCCGTAAAGCAATTTAATCAGGGGCGCCTAATTTTTCAAGGGGTTAAACGATGGATTTTGCAGTAGTGTCTCCCAGCAGACATTTCTTTCTTGTTCAGTAGGCTTTCCGATGAATTCTTCATATCAGTCTCAGCATCACCCGATCATCCGAAAATCAGTGTCGAAGTTGGCCAGTCATAACAGTGCTATCAGCTATTAAATAGGGAGTTAGTAAAAAGTGAAATAACTTGAGCAAATGGACGCCTATGAGCTCAAGAGTTGACTTTTCGGAATCGTTGAAGTCTCACGATGGATCTCAAAGCTTCATTCCGGATTGTCAACTGAAGTTCAGAATATTTAATATTTATTTTGTAATTTTAGCATTAAAATGGCGATTTTCTATTTTTGGCGCCTATGCTAATTGCATGATAATAAATATTTTATTATTCAAATTCGAACTTCCAGTCAGTGCCAGTGGAACTAAAAGGCAACCAATCAGAAGGCTTCTATTTTTAGCTGAGGTTTTAAATCTTGCAGTTGTCAGATTGATGCGAATTTCATCTTCTTTAAGCATGGCGCCATCTTCATTTATTATTCACAAAGCTAAAGAGAAATTCGTTTTTCTTAAGAGAAATTCATATTTTTGAAGCAAAATTCGTTTTTCTTCAAAGCAAGGCGTATTTTTCAAGCAAAATTCATATTTCTTCAAGGCAAAGGTGTATCTTCAAGGCAAATTCGTTTTTCCAAGCAAAGGCGAATTTTAGCAAACCAAAGGCAAATTCTTCATCAACAATCATTGGCGAAGACATCAAAACATTTTCTCTGCAGGTACAAGTCAGAATTATCAGCAGACTTCAGACAAGATGGCGATTTTAGCAGAAGCAAAGCACTAAAAACTTCTTTCTTCTGTCTTAAATTCTTTCTATTTCTCGTCTTAAATTCTTTTCGCATGTTTGAAGAATTGGCGACTTTTGGCAAACAAATCCTTCACAGGTTGATTGAATAGCTTCCTCAAAGCCATGTGCCAGAATTTTTAGGGAAAATTTACTCCGAGCATCGGTTCGGTTTCTAATTTTTCTCAAAGCGAAAATTCCTTGCATGGTCAGTAGAAGTCAAAATTTTACGCCGTCGACGTGCAGTTTGTCTTAGAATCTTCTTGGACAAAACCCATATCTGAATTCGCCCGAAAATAACTCTTGAAAGGCTATTTTTAGCCTCGGCCCGAGGCTATTTTTAGTTTTCGGAAAAGTTGTCGAGTATATTTCTGATCCAGCAGTGAGTTTTTGATGCAGTACACATGGTGAATTCAAGACCGTCGGTCTTAATTCATGATTCGTTAAATTTGAGAACCCGATTTGTATCAAGCTCTGAGAGGAGATGTTATTACATCACTTGATTCAGACGCCAAAGTTATATAAGTCGATTGAAATGCTAGTTTTAAGTGTAAAGATTGCCAAGATTGCTCAAGTTGTGACATTCAGATGTTGATGCGGTTAGCTTCGTTGAGGGATTGATTTGTTCGAGATCCGACCTAGTAACTTCGGTTCCACCTCTCGGGATAGACATTACGCCAGGAGTTAACTTGGCGTTACCCTTTCAAGTTAACTCGATGTTGTCATCACATGCATATCTATTCTGAGATCAGCTTTATTTACTTGGAGTTTTATTTAGGGTTTTACGTTAACTGATGGTAGTGTTCCAGTTAACATGCTTTCAATAAGGACGTGCATGCTTGCACAATTGTCCATTTTTAGATTAGATGTTTTGGTTAGCGATGGTAGTTTTCCAGTTAACTATATAGTTTACTTCATTAGGGTTTGGCAATAAATCTTGCATGCATTGCAAGAACTGTAGATGACTCAAGGTGATTTTAGGGTTCCTACACCTTGATGTATATAAATAAAGAGCTTTTGCTCATTTGTAAATAACTTTTGCTTGAGAGAGAAATATATGCTGCGCCTACCTTGCCCTCAATATTGCTCTTTTGGTATTTGTTCATGTGTCTTCGCTATTACGATTAATTGTTATGCCACATAGGGTTTCAAGAGATTGTAATGGTGAATTCTTTCCTGTTTTGTGCATATTTACCATTGAGGTCAATTGTTATGCCACATAGGGTTTCAAGAGATTGAGATGATAAATCTGTTTTATGTATATTTACCATTGTGATCAATCGTTATGCCACACAGGGTTTCGAGAAATTACGGTGATAAATCTGTTTTGTGAATCTTTATCATTATAATCAAGGGTTATGCCACATAGGGTTTCGTGAGATTGTGGTGATAAAGCTGTTTGTGAAGTCTTTACTATTTCGATCAAGTGTTATGCCACATAGGGTTTCATAAGATTGTCATGGTAAATTCTTAAATCTGTTTGTGCCCAATAAGCTTGTTTAGATTGAGATGATAGATGCGCCACCTTGCCTTCAAGTAGAGAATCTAAACTCGTTTATCGTCCGATAGTCAAACCCTGCTCCATTTCCTCATGCTCTGTTTTCTTGAGGAAACTGGATAGATTTAAAGTAGTTAGCTTAGTTGTAGTTAATGATCTGCGAAACCAGAAAATCCTTAGCTGCAACGTTCTTGGTTTTCTTAACCTTGTGCCTCTTCCAGCTGAGAACAAAAAGATAGGACTTAGATTACTTTTCTTTTTTTATGTATTCCAGCACAACGAGGGAGCTTCCCCTCCTAATTTGAAGAGCACTCATTACGCAGTGTGTATAGCTGTCCGTACAAACCTGCACTCCAGAGGTGTTAGATTTTACGCCAACACACCATTTTCAAAGCTAAGATAGACTCCCTTAGATGAGAAGAAGAGAAGAAGATTTCGCTGCTTAAACAAATCTGATCTTGATCTTGCTTAAACCAGCTCTGATACCATGTTAATTTTATGACCAGAATTGAATTAAGCAGAAATAAAACAAAACTAAGCAATAGAACACAACATATACCCTGGGAAAACCCTCCTTCTTGAGGGAGATAAAACCCAACAACAATATATCACTTATATATTGAATAAAATAGCAGCAATATGCTTTACAATTTGGCCAACCTCTAGGCCGATCTGATGTAATTATGTCAGCACCTCTCTAGATGCAAATTGAATAATCAATAATGACTTCTCACAATGTCGATCTCCTTGAAGCAATAATTCGATCTGTTGAAGATAGCGAATTCCTCTCAGAATTTATGCGAACTTGTCTCTTGATTATTATTGGATGCCAAATGGAAGTGAGAAGTCTTGTATTTATACATATCGAAGTGACTCTTCATGAAAAGTCGGCCTTATTCAAAGTGAGACGTCTTTTACAAGAAGTCGACCTCTTCATGAAACAATACGTCTCTTTATTCAATGCAATTCTTGGTTTAGTTGGTCTCCATAAAATAAAATATAAATTACAATTTGAAGAGAGGCGCCACTTCACTTGGGTCGGCCTCAAATAAATAAGTAGCCGCTGGCTTTATTTATTTTAATATTAATATTTATTATTTAAATCAGGTGAAGGATAACACCCGCCGCTATAACATCAACACAAAAGATTTGTAGAGATTCAGACACAAAACCTTTTCCTCTCATAGACCAAACTGACTATTACATTTCACCCAAAATACAATTTCTCAGAACCCTTTACAATGAATTAGAAATTCCCTTTTAAAGGTGAGATGAGTGTGCAAGCTCGTTGGCCAATCCCACTTGTCACTTCTTACATTTGACAACCTTGAACCTATTGAAACATAAAGGGTGTAACAACCAATAACAATTGGGAAACCTTTCAACCACTTGAACCAAAACTTTGTTGATTCTATTGTAGAAGAATACATGTGAACTCGACCTCATTATGCTAAAAACATGTTGGAGAATCATAATGACCTAGCAAAATCAATTTTACCCATTGTATTTTTCCAACCATGATGCATACACTTCTTTTCTAGGCCAATTATATGCCAAAACCTTTTCAACCTTGTTTGTGTAAGCTACTTAGCTTGCATCCAATATTGCTTTAGTCTCTAATTAAATCTATCAAGCCCTGAATCTAACTTCAGCAATTTATCTAAACTAGTGTTACACAAAACTGAGTCCACTTCTTCACCTGCAAATATTGATGCACTTAAAGTAGGAAAAATGTTACTAAAATCTGATCTCTAGCTATCTAGTATTTTTACCTCACCGTTACCATCCAAAATTTTGGGCATCGGAATCTCTTCCAAAGCTTCAAAAGAATTTAATTTCTCTTTCAACTGGTGTCCAACTTATTTTGAAAGGTTGATGTCAGATATCAAGCCCATCACCTCTTGTGTACTTGATAGCTCTGCAGGGTCACTTGGATCAAATTTTGCATTGCTGAAGGTCCCTTGCATCAATGGCGCACGTGGAATACATGTACTTAAGATATCTTTCAAATTTACATCATTATTTACATGGCTAATATATGCTTTCTTCATATTATTGTAATTAGCCCATGTGTCATCTAACTTATGCAAAATACATGACAATCTGTGCCCCGAAAGGTCGTTTGACTAGATTAACTAGGTTTTTCTTACCTTCCTCCTTTGTTGCTTTTTCTACCTCTTTGCTTTGCTTTAGTTGCTCCTTTAATTCTGCAATTCTAAGCATGAAACTATCTTTACTCTTCTGGGACATATCTCCTGAGTTGGCTTGAGGAGTTGCAAGATGTTATGCTTTGTGGAGGGGGAATCAAGGGTTGTACTTTTCAGTATTCCTGCATCAGCTTGATGTAGTCCCTTTGCAACTTTTCAAAATCAGATTGCAACTTTTTAGCTGCTGCCTCACTAAACAGGGCTATGCTTACCACCAAAGATATAGCTTGAGGAGCTGTTGTATCACTTAATCTCCTAACAACCAGGTTCTTTGTTAGCTCATTGATGTCTCTAGCCACTTTAGGCTTCCTGTTTTTGGGACTATTTCCCAAATTGCCAAAGTGTCGAATTTTGTTCCGAACCTTGACCCAAAGTACAAATATTTAGCTTGGTCCTTTGAGGTCAGTACATCTTCATCAGTGTCTTGCCTTCTAATTGTGTCTTAAGGCGATTGCTGATGCTATATCCCATCCAGGCAATATAATTATCCACTTTCTTTTACTACTTTCTTTTACTCGCCTTCATCCTTCTTCAGGGGTTATGTTGACATGAAATTCAGCTTCTTGCATAATCTTCTTAGTCACTTCTTTTATTTCATCTTCACTCACTTGAGCCTTCTCCTTATTTAGCTTTTGCAAGAAGATCTTTGTTTTCTTTTTGATAAGAAGACCTTTGAATTCCTTGGATTTTACAAAATCACTATCAGATAGGAATTTAGTGCAAGCTAGAGCCCTCACATCATTTATAATGTCACCTCCTTCCCCAAGGCCTATCATCATGCTTTTTGGGGGAGCAACATCTATTTGCATTCTTTGAGGAGAAGCAATGACTTGTTGCAGTTACTCAACATCAATTATATTCTCTCCTACTTCTTCCTTTGTTATAGAGTAATCAACCAATGATTGAATCCTCTCTTGATGCTCTAATCCTGGTTGAGAAGATGCAGTCTTTGCACCCATCACAATTGGTTGTTCAACCTCCCATTCCTACTAATGTATGCTCTGTTTAGTTACTCTGGCAGTTGGTGCAGGTGTCCTAAAACCAAGGATATCAACCTCATCTAACGTTTTTTGCATTCTGGTAATGGGGTCTTCATTTTCCAAAAATGCCCCCTTATAGTTGGGATCTCTTCTCTTTCTTTTTATTTCTTCTACCAAAATTTCTAGCCATTTGTCTTCCTTGGCTTGGACCTCAACTGCAGAAACACAATTTCTTATCAAGTCTTCCTGCTCATGAACGTCATGGTAGAATGAGGACTTCCCAATCCCTCTTCTAACTTGATCGATAAAATGCTTTGGGTGACAATTTCTTTTATTATCAACCTTCATTCTATAAGCCTGCAATTTCTGAGCCAATAACTTCAATCTCTCCTTTGAAGTAATGGTGAAGTCAGAAAATACAATTGAGGGTGGGAAAAATGAGCCTTTCTTGTGTGCTTTGAGATGCAGCTTATCTGATTTATTTAACTACCACATGATTTCGATAAATTCAATCCTATCTGGGACATATCTTGGAAAAATATGGGGTTCCACAGCTGCACCATAAACCCTAATCATAGTTGTGTTAGAATGCAAAAAACAGTCACCCCAATTATGCTTCGAGCCTTTATCTGGGAGCTTATCCTTTGGCCTTAAGAATCTCATCACATTTTCTAATAGTTTGCTGCATTGATATCCCAAATACCTCAGCACTACTTGAACAAAATGTTCTTCAAACAAAACATAGTTTGAAGACTGGCAGTGCATATCCCAGGTGTGAGTTTGCCCTTAAATTGGCATTGGATTTCCTCAGGATTCTGTAACTCTAACTACAAAGCTTTGTTCTAGACTTTCTTCTCATATTACAGAAAAATATGGCATAACATGGAATACCACTTGAAGTATAGAATCCTATCGTCACCCTTTAAGGCCACCAACTCCTTATGGATGCCCTTAGCAATATAGGAAGCATAATCAAAATCTTTGTTCACGTCCTTGTGTTGAATATCAACAGCTATCATCATCAAGTGAATTGGCATCTGGGTTTTAAGATCAATTGCTAGTACTTGACACAAAGCATAATAGGTCTTGATGAAATAGTCTTCAAATCTATCTACATTGAATTGCTCCATTTCATCTTTACCAAATGATACCATTTTCCTTTTAGGGCCCCTCTTTGTGTGATGTGATAGCCATCTGACTTTGTAGTTGAACCTGTCTTTGCTATATTCTCTGTTCAATTC
Source organism: Sequoia sempervirens (assembly GCA_007258455.2). Taxonomy (NCBI): domain Eukaryota; kingdom Viridiplantae; phylum Streptophyta; class Pinopsida; order Cupressales; family Cupressaceae; genus Sequoia; species Sequoia sempervirens. Next base: position 10,152 of record VDFB02258671.1, on the reverse strand, counting down.
GTCAAAATTTATTGGGACATTGATAGTGAGATTGAGTTTGAAGACCCCACAAATCAATTCTCTGTTTAAGACCATCCATTCCTCCCCCTTAAAATTGTAGAGGGTTCTTGTTTTCTCATTGTACATGCTACATATTGCTCTGATTAATTCTACATTGATGAAAACATTGGGTACTACTAGCTTCCCCAAATCACAACTTCATATGTTGGAGATAGGACGATCTGCATTGCTTCTTCTGTGATAGTATTTGAATAAATCCCATCCCTGCATGGGAATTACTGCGTCTCTCATTGATATGGCTTTATCCTAGATCCTATCAGATAGAATCCTAGTGCCTTGGGTGTGTCTTGCTCTTTTAGAGGAGCTAAGAAGTTGACTATGCAAATCTTGCTCAAGCCCCTTTTTTTTAACTGTTCTAAGGGATTCCTTAAGTCATTTTAGGTTTTTTTTAACAATAATCGGAAACTAGGGTTTTCAAAAAGTTAGATAAAACTATTCTACCTACGAAATCCTAACAATTTGCATGTTTTCATTGCAACAGAGAGAAGAAAACCAACTTACTAGTTCATTGCATCTGAAAACCCTAACTTCAAATTCACAACATAGAGAACACCACAACTTGCTCCTTTGCAATTTTCACTCTAATGACTTTAGAAATGATTTCAATCAATTGCAATTGGAATTCTTAAAGGAACAACAAAAAATTGTCGCTTTTGGTCACTAATGTTGATAAAAGTGAACCAACAATGCCTCCTGCGAGCCATTTTATAGATTTAAACTTGGACCATCAATCTCTTTTCAAAAGAACCTTGATCAATGACTAGCACATTTCGAGACATTAGTGCAAAATCATTTGAAATGGCAACTACCAAAGTTGCATTATGAAAAGGAATTGCGCTGCACTAGCACTTTGACACTTGTAAAAGTGCTTTAGAGACATGAGATGGGCCTCACAACAAATACTTGAGTTCAGATGTAGAGAAACCACATTGATGCACTTGGAAATCATGGAAGCCTTGTGTTGCAATGCTGTAGTTTCATGAAATCTTGCTTTATAAAATCTATGCTACAAAGGAATGTCACGCTAAAATTGGAATGTGACATTTGACATACACTTATTTGACTACTCGATTGCAGCCACAAGCCTAATGAGGACCAAAGAGACCTGAGCCCAGTCTAGCTAGATGACAAATGTCATCATAGCACATTAGTGCAAACTCAACTCGAGGGAACATTTCAAAACCATGCTACAAGGAATTGTTGCGTTGCATCAAGAAGACGACACTTGTCATATGGTGGTCCTATTGGCAATGTTGTTAACACAGTTAGTCGAGGAGAAGGCACATGGCTTTAGAGTGCATGAGTGTAACTTAAATTAGGAGGATGTTTTCAATTTTGTGCTACAAAGAGCTAATGTGTTTCAATCATAATACAAACATTATCATACAATGGCCCCGCAAATCTTGTTGTTGCCAAAAAAGGGATAGGAAATGAATACATGTGTTAGAATAGTGTGGTAGCACAAGCTTATAATTTGACACAAAAAGAGAGTGCGTGCTATGAAGAGCAAGTGTGCTCTAGTGACTAGTCAAATGGTGCCATGTGGATATGGGTAGGGACCACTAAAGAAGCATATACTTGCCAACGGATAAATGCAGATTTAAATATTCAAAGGCAAAGGCGTGATCGGTCAAACAAATTAAGTGCCTGGTAAAACGTAGCCCGAGTCATGAGAAAATGACTTAAATAAATTCAACAAGCTTAGCTTGTCAATGTCAAATTAGAACGTTAGGGCACATAAGTATAAGCCAAGGGTTTAGGGTTTTAGGAGTTTGAATAAACCCTTGATTATGTTCACAAAACCCTAACAAAATGCAGAGTGTAATAGATACATCAACATTTTTCATTTTTACTACCTATCAAGTACATGGATTTTAATGCTGCCAACTTTATTTGATCATCTTAATCATGGATGACAAAGGAGATGATAAAAAGGGCCAGTCAGCTCATCATGGCAAATGGGCTATGTTACTGGTTCGCCCAGTATGAAGCCCGGGTTCGGTTCGATGCAAACACACCCTGGGTTCAGATTTCTCATTGTGGGTTTGACTAGGGTTCGAAACCCTGATTGTGGGTCCAGCCAGGGTCTGTTTTTTTCGAACCCGGTTCAAACCCAAGTAGAATTTGTGCCCAGGCAGACTTTTTCAATGTGTTTTTGCAATTTTTTAATTAATTTTTTGACTTTTTGTTGACTTTTAAAGACTTTTATTCCCTCTAACCCTAAATTTTGTAACTCTTAACTATTTAATTTGGTCTTAATAGGTTGCTAGTTCATCTTCTTTTGAGAGGAATTGGAGCACATACTCCTTTATCCACTCAATAAAACGCAATAGGCTACATTCAAAAATGGCAGAGGACTTGGTGTATGTGCATCCAAACTTGCGCCTCCTTACACAAAAGCAAAGTTCCTACAAAGGAGACACAAGGAGGTGGGATATTGAGCCAGAGCAGCTTGACTTGGATGCTTCCACAAGTCACTTAGCTGCACTTGATATTGATGATGACTATCAGCCTGAAGCAGCTATTGAGCATGAGAGTGGTAGTGTCAGTGCTAGTGGTAGTGCTTGTGCGAGTGCCACTGATGCTATTTGTGGTTCTACACAAAATGTAGCATCTAATGATGCTGATGATGTTGCTTTTTTTGATGACCCATATGATTTAGATTGATCAATGATCACTAATTATTAATGGCCGATTGTAAACACTTAACATTTTTATGTTTGAAGTTTGATCTTTAATTTATAATTCTATATCATGACATTTGAGTATAAAGTGGTGGTGTATTTTTGCTATGTTATTTGATTAATAATATGGTGGTGTATTCTGAACTTAATTATTGCCGCAAATATGTATATATTTATGATTTTTATATGTTTTTGTATTACCAAACCCAAAACAAACCCAACCCCAAAAAATATTTTTCTCGAACCAACAAACTGGGTTCTCGAACTCGAACCGAAACCAAAAACCAAACTGGTAACTTAGCAAATGGGCTTAGGGGGAGAGCTATTGTGGATCTTGATAAATTGCTTTTGTATGAGCTTCACATCAAACACCATGGTCAGATCAAGGGGTCAGACCCCTTTTTGTGGCACCACTTAGGACTTTCCCCTCCTATCCTACATCATAACCTCATATTCATAAGGGCATTGATTTCAGTGATATTTTGGTGGCATGGCTTGGGCATAGATTTCACAAATATTCTTGGAAGAACTAAAATCAGTTTATGAGGTCATTGCGCCCCAACAATATTGCATTGGGATTACTGTTGTCATGGCTATCCAGAAATGCAAGAGCCCTAGGCACCTTGAGCAATCTATAAAAGGAGCTACAACTTACTTCAAATGCAAGTGCTTGCTAATCCTTCACAAACCTTTACAAGTGTATGCGAGGAAAAAGAAGCACAAAAGAGGGCAAACAAGGAAAATGGCTATGCCAAATTTTGGTAGCGACGAGATGGCAACTAGGTCTCCTCCTATGAGGGGGGAACAACTCATCAACACTGAAGATGAGGAGCCTGTTAAATTTGGTGTCTTCCAGGGAGATGCTATAATGTCCCCTTTTGGGATAACCCTAAATCTTGTCCTAGAATCACAAGCTTAATGTAGTTAGGGTTATAACTTACCACTTAAATGCTTCAAGCGAGATAAATCTTGGTTTAGGTCTTGGAAATATAATTCATATGATCAGAACATAATAAATGCCTTATCTATTAAGTTATACAAGATACCTAATTATTTCATGACTATCTAATTACCCATATCCATAATGCATAGTGGAAGTTTTATTCATAACAGGACTTGGATGAGAAGTAGGATAAGTCCGCCTGAAGCTATCCATCGAAGCCCAAGAGCACGAGCGTTCGACCAAGACAACTCAACCCTTGAGGTGGGCTACTTAGTGGATACACTTGTATCTGCTTTCCCTATCCATGCTATCTTGTCCATCCTCTTATACTTGCAATTCCTTGAATCCATTCTAACAATCAATCATAGTTTGGCTTGATAGGAAAGCCTTGAAAGGGGTGCATATAAACTACTCAACCCATCTAAGCCCAAGAGCATGAGCGTCTGATCAAGACAACCCACCCCTTGGCCCCAAGCGGCAGGAACGTCCGACCAAGACAATTCCACCCTTGAGGTGGGCTACTTAGCATGGGGGAGCCCATAGATTGCATCCTCCTAACTTGCTTCCTTCAACATTACACTTGATTGATCATAGGTTAAAGAGAGAGAGAGACACACACACACATATATATAATCTCTTCATTTTTATATTACACTTGATTGATCATAGGTTAAAGACGCACACACACGCACATATATATAATCTCTTCATTTTTATATTAAGATCATAATTACAGCAAGCATCATTATTGTATACTCTACATATATATACATATTTCATATAAATACATATATGATTGCATGCAATAGCATACTACAAGAATAATACATATATAATTGCATACAATAGTAAGATATATCATACTACAAGAATAATAAACATAAATAATAGAATATATATACATGTATAACTGCATACAACAGTTAAGAGAAAGCCTATCATAAGAATAATAATAAATATAAATAACCAAACATATAAGGATATAAAATAACTATGATAGACACATGATTTGCTGTATATCTTGATGATCAGATTTTAGAGAATATCCTTTATTAAAGGATTCCTTTTTCAGAATCTATTCCTCTTTCTATTCGATGTCTTCTTAAATGACTATGAGTCTCTTTAAATACCTTGCGATCCTAAGAGTTGTTACACCCCTTCAATCAGTGGTGTCTTTTGAACAGTTATCTTCCCCAATCGCTGCCTTTAGGAGTCATGTCATTTCAAACTGCTATGCTGTTTCAGGAGACTTGTGATCCTTGGTTTCACTTTCCTTTTTCAACCACTATAATCCTGATTGGTGTGAGTCTTGCGATTACCTTAGTAATGGCTACTTGTTTGTTTGGTTAGTATTAGTTAGGAATCGATGCCTTGAGCAATTACTTTTGTGAATATTTATTTATTTATAAAACATAGGCATGATCAGATTTGATGATTGTAAATTGTTGGTGTAACAACTAACACCTTTGGAGTGCAAGTTGGTACGGACAACTATGCACACTACGCAATGAGTGCTCTTCAAATTAGGAGGGGAAGCTCCCTCATTGTGCTTAACAAAAATGCTTGAAAAGGAAAATAAACTAAACTATATCCTGTCTTTTTGTCTCAGCTGTAAGAGGTACAAGGCTTTCAAGAAAACTATATACGTTGCAGCTAAGTATTTTCTGGTTTCGCAAGACTTAACTACAACACACAAAACTAAGTAACTTAACTATCCAATCCCCTCAAGAATTCAGAGCATGAGGAAACGGAGCGGGAATGATTATCTGACGATAAGCCGTACAGACTCACAACATGAAGGCAAGGTGGCACAACTATCTGCTTGTCTGAATAAGCTTATTGGAAACGACAACACACGATAAACCGAGTACAGATTCTCAACTTGAAGGCAAGGTGGCACAACTATCAACTCAATCTGAATAAGTTTATTATTCACACACATCACACGATAACCAAGTACAAATTCTCAACTTGAAGGCAAGGTGGCACATCTATCAGCTCAATCTGAACGAGTTTATTGAACGCAAAAATACATGATAGCCAACTAGGACAATAAATTGCATAGGCGAGACACGCATACAATCTACAATCAAACTAGCCACTATATCTAACTAAAGCAAGAATTCACCATCATAATTGCATGAAACCCAAGTGGCATAACAATTCATCATAATAGTAAATACTCATGAACAGATACAAACGAGCAATATTACAGGCAAGGTAGCCACAACATATTTCTCTCTATGCAAAAGTTCTTGAACAAATACAATAATAGCAATACTACAGGCAAGTGGGCACAACATGTATGCTATCACTTGTAGTGTACAAATGAGCAAAGCTCTTATTTATAGACATCGAAAGGTGTAGGGAACCCTAAAATCACCTTGAGTCAACTACAGTCTTGCAATGCATGCAAGATTTATTGCTAAACCCTAATAAAGGAAATTATACAGTTAACTGGAAAACTACCATCAGTTAACCGAAACATCTAATCTAAAAATGGACAATTGTGCAAGCATGCACGCCCTTATTGAAAGCATGTTAACTGGAACACTACCATCAGTTAACTGAAAACCCTAAATATACAACTCCAAGAATAAAACTGATCCCTTAATAGATATGCATGAGATGAGATAGCGAGTTAACTTGAAAAGATAACACCAAGTTTAACTCCCCGTGTACGTCTATCTTGAGAGGTGGGAACTGAAGTCTACTGATCGTGATCTCGAGCAACCAATCCCTCAACGAGATTGTTAACTGCATCACTGTCTGGAGCTCTGATACTCAGCCGAAGTATGCTATGTCTGTGTAGCATGTCCTCACCGGCTGTGATCTAGGACTGAAGTTCACCTTTGCTCCTGGTTGCTTCATCAAACAATGCCGACATGACTGTAAGCTGATTAATCTTACAGCCAACGGTCTCCCCACTGAAAATAGTATGAATGAGTGCTTGGAGCTCTGACTTCACATCAGTAAGCTCAACATATGCACCACCCTCAATCTGATATCGACACGGTAAGCGAGATACTAAAGTCCTTGTTGATGTTATTGTACAGCTTCGGTCATTACTTCTAGCCATCTCTTTTACTTTACTTGATAAATTAAATAATAGCTAAGAGGCTATATAATTTATATGCATAGAGAGGCACGATTTTTATTAATAAAGAGTTGCATTGTATGAGGCCGACCTCTCTCTCCAGAAATTACGATTTTCCTCTAGGCGGGACTTTCTATGAATAAACATCATTTATTATTATTGGAGGCTGACTTGGAGATTCATGAAGAGGCGCATCTCCTCTCCACTCTTGTATTTATATTCGATGAGTTTCTCTCATTCATCATCCATTCTACAATTGTTCTATCTCCAGTCTAAGGTGCGAATAAGAGGAAAAGAGCAGAGCAGTTTAGTCAATCTGTTATCAAAGTTTGAATTCTTCATTATTGTATTGCTGTGTGAGAATCAGACTATTGTGCATTCACTTGGCCTCATTATCGGCCTCTATTGTAAAGGATTTTTTTCATTGTGATTCATTAATATAAGAGATATTATTGGCTGGGTTTTTCTCCCTCAAGAGGAGGGTTTTCCCAGGGTATCTGTTGTGTACTGTGTTGTTTTTAAATTAATTTCTGTGCATTCAAATCTGTTCATTAAATTTAACATGGTATCAGAGCGGGTTTGAGAAGATCGTGATTAGATTTGATACTACAGCGATACTCCATTCTCTTCGTCTTAATTCTTTGTCTATCTCTACCTCAATCAAGATGGTGAACGGATTAAAGATCGAGGATAGACTCGAAAGAGCATCCAACTATACATCATGGAGGTTTAGGATAATGCTCACCTTAGAAGAGAATGATTTGGCTGAGTTTGTGGAGACCAAAGTTCCCGAACTTGAAGAGGAAGAAGAGAAGTTGCAATGGAGGAAGAAAGACATCAAGGCAAAGAAGTTGTTGGTTGATTCCGTCAAAGACCATATTATTCCGATTGTCTCCAAGTTGAAGACTGCAAGGGAGATGTTCAAGACATTAGAGGAGATGTACGAAATCAACAACACTAGCCGGGCACTTGCGCTGAAGCAACAACTTCACCATGTGAAGATGGCGAAAGGAGAAACAGTGATTGCCTACTTCTTGAGGATTTCAGAATTGAGAGATCAACTCTCTACAATTGGTCATGTGGTCGATGATAAAGACTTGACGGTGCTTGCTCTCAATGGTTTGCCATTATCATGGGAGTCCTACATTCAAGGAATTAGTGCAAGATCCAAACTTCTGAAGTTCGATCGCTTGAGGGCCGACTGCATTCAAGAAGAGTCAAGATTGGTGGCTAGAGGCGTTGGTGAAAGTTCATCTAATGAAGATATTCATTTTCTCGCCTCCCAAGCTTCGAAGAAGAAGGGAAAAGATGGAAAGAAAGGATTCTTCAAGAGGAATCGAGATAAAGGAAATGATGGTGCTCCCCCTTCCAAGAAAAAGAGAGATTTGTCCAAGATCCAATGCTTTAGGTGTGATAAGTTTGGCCACTTCGCGAAGCATTGTCCAACTAGACCTAAGCAACAAGCCACCGTTGCAGATGTTGATGATGCTTCTCCGCAAAAGGATTCAAGTGAATATTTGTTCTACTCGGCATTGTCAAGCAGTGTACCTACCGACACCAACACCTGGCTGATCGACAGTGGTGCTTCTAGACACATCACTGGTTTTAAGGAGCACTTATCAAGCTTGGTGGAGAGAGATTCTTCCGAACAAGTCATCATTGGAGATGATGCTAGCTACTTCGTAAAAGGGATTGGGACCTCTACACTTCATTTGAATTCCGGCATCACACTTCAGTTGAGCAATGTCCTTTATGTTCCAGGAATCAAGCGCAATCTCCTTTCAATTTCAGCCTTAGAAGATAAAGGATATCAAGTTGCCTTCTCCAAAGGCAAAGTACTTGTGTGGATGGAGAATTCTAGCTTCAAGGATGCTCAAGTAATTGGAGTTAGACATGAAAGTCTTTATAGGCTTTGCACGTGTCCTCTACAAGCGTTGGTCCATGATTCTTCAAGTCTATGTGATCTTTGGCATCGGAGATTGGCTCACCTACACTTCCGAGTCTTACCTATCATGGAGAAGATGGTGTCGGGTCTTCCTAAGTTCAACCAGGAGCATGAAGGAACTTGCAAAGGTTGTGCATTAGGTAAGAATATAAAAGCTCCTTTTCATAGTCGAGAAAATAGATCTAAGTGCATTTTAGACCTTATTCATTCTGATTTATGTGGACCTATGTCTGTTCCGTCTTCGAGTGGATTTTTGTATTATGTTTTGTTTATTGATGACCACTCTAGAAAGTCTTGGATTTATTTTTTGAAAACTAAAGAGTTTGAGGAATTGTTAGGAAGGTTTAAGGAGTTCAAAGCCTTGGTAGAGAATCTTTCTGGTAAAAGAATCAAGGTCCTCAGATCAGATAATGGTGGAGAATACACTCTGGCAGCTTTAGAGATTTTTGTATTGATGCAGGGATTAAGAGGGAGTTCTGTGTCCCCTATAATCCTCAACAGAATGGTGTTGCAGAAACAAAGAACAGGACGATTGTGGAAGCAACGAAGGCCATGATCCATGACCAAGATTTGCAAACCTTCTTATGGGCAGAAGCTTCCAGGACGGCTGTATATGTTTAGAACAAAAGTCCTCACAAGGTCTTGGAGAATATGACTCCGGAAGAATCCTTTACAAGAAAGAAGCCTGAAGTCAGTCATTTGAGGATCTTTGGATGTCCTGTCTATGTTCATGTTCCAAAGGAAAAGAGAACAAAGTTGGAGCCTTCCGGCAAGAAGGGAATATTTGTTGGCTACAGTGAGACATCAAAAGCCTACAGGATATACATTCCAAGACAAAAGTTGATCGAGATCAGTAGGGAATGTCACATTCGAGGAAGATGTTGCATTCAGGAGATCCAGGGGCATTCATATGGAGATCAATAATGAAGAGTCTCCTCAGGATATGGAAGTTGACCATACTCCTGAGATTCAGAGGGAGATTTCAGAACCAAAAGAAGATATTGATCCTGTTGAACCCTTGGAACCTACTGATGGGCCTACTGACATTGTTATTGGGAGAAAGAGACCTCTATGGGCCAAGCGTACTATGCAAGAGGCTGAAAGTTTTGCAGCTCCTAGAGGCACATTCAGAGAAAGTAAAAAGGCCACATAAGTTCTCCAGTTATGTTGCCTCTATGAGTCAGATTATAGAATCTGAGCCTACCAGGTTGGAGGAAGCATCTAGTCACCGTGTTTGAGAGATGCTATGGCGCAGGAGTACCAATCAATTTCAAGAATGATGTTTGGGACATTGTTCCTAGACCCGAAGGCAAGTCTGTGGTATCTTCTAAATGGCTTTTCAAGATTAAGCATGCTGCAGATGGAAGCATTGAGAAGTACAAGGCAAGATTTGTGGCTCGCGGGTTTTCTCAAAAAGAGGGAG
>VDFB02258670.1:0-14488 GCA_007258455.2 Sequoia sempervirens | reverse complement strand
AAATACCCAACCAACTTGATCTAATCCATCCATGTCTAATTAGATCTCCACCATTGATATCCCTCCTTGAAAACCTATAAATCCACCATCCATGAACCATTTTTAGATCCTGATTTCATGTATTAATATGCTATCTTTTTAATAATTGATCACCCTCACTATAATCTTATGATATCGGTTTGAGCAGCCACAATCATCATTTTGAGAATATCCACCTTCATGGTGCAACAAAGGTTGATTAGGTGAAATGAATTATTTTTATTCATTATTTGTCAATTTATATACTTAAACAAAGGTTGCATTAAATGTTGAATAGGATTTTAATGTTTATTGTTTGAATTCTATTATGTTCACATTTTTATGTGCAAATTTTAGCACTCTCAATTAGACTCTTTTCTCTCTTTAATATTTTTTTTAGGTTTTTATAACACAATCATACAAATTTGATTACTTTTATGGAGAAAATTGAAGGTACACTTTTATAGGGATCTATGATTTACAAAATGCTAAGCACAAAACCCTAATTTGTAAAGTTTGGTAATATATTTTAAATAGTGTTGAATCTTTCTATAATTTTCTTACTACAATTTTAAGATCATCTAAGGAAGCTACTATAAAATAAGGTTCATATCATTGATATTGAGTGTGTTGTTTAAGTTTTATGATTTTTAAATATTTGCTTATATTGTACAAACAAATTTGAATTTTTTATTGAAGTTAAAATGTCATTCAAGAAATCTACTATAAAAAAAATGGGTTTTTTAATATTCAAAATTGAGTGAGTTATGATAATTTTATTACTTTTCATAAGTCTTCTTTCTAGGCCACAAATCAATGAATTTTTCTAATACTTTTACATTTCTAGAAACACCATTAAAATTTAGCAATGGTTTGTTCTTTGTTTTTTCAGTTTTGAATCCAAAAAATTATAAAATAATTATATTTCAATTTGATTATGTGGTAGAAATTTGGAAACTACAATTTCATTGCACTATTTAATCTTGTGACGAGCATATTTCTTACATACCATTATTTGGCTACGTTAACATTATTTTCTAATATTTTGAGAGGTTTGATTGTTACTTTGAGTGTCTCTTCTTGTAATAAATCATTTTTCCAAGATTATCTTTAAAACTACTAATCAATTTTATGCAACACTACATGTCAAAGAACAAATCAATTTGTTGCATTAGGAACATTTTATTTATCTAAAGGAAAATAACTTTTTTTTTTTTTTTTGAGAAACTTTAGAGAATGTATTATCTCCCTTCATGCTACAAAGTGATCTTGGATATCAATAACACTCTTCTAATTTTAATGTATTATGTTATCCCAAAGGTTTAAGTGTGTTTTCTCTCCCCTTGCATTGTAAAGCGATTTTAGAGATGAAAATAAATTAGATTTCTTTCCCTTTAAGGGTCCTATCTAAGGATTTCATTATCATAGAGGATGATCTCGACCACATTTTCTAGATGGGTATATAAAGGGTGGAGAGAAAAATATTTACCTTGATATGGAGCCATCATTGTGTCTAATAGATCATTGAGACCCTCAATTTTTTTAGACTTGTGAGGTTAATAAATGAGGAGAGACCCTCCTAGTTTCATGCATGTAGGTAGGCCCCTAGTTTACATATTTTCCTTAGATATCTTGTAAATAGTATCCTAATACACTTCATTTTTATGTTAGTGTGTTGCAAGGGAAGCATATCACCCCATGAAGTTACTCACAATTGCCTTCATGTAATAAGATAAAAATAACCTTGGATAAAGCCTAGCTATCCATTCATAGGTAGATGGTATTAAATGGTTAACTTCATTTGTAGGTCCACACTATGATTTAGTCACACTTGAATAAGTCTAGGTTGCTCATGTGTTTGATGAGTCTTCTTGTGTGAAACTAATGATTATCCTTACAACTTGTCACTTAAACCAACTTTTTTTCTTTTTTTTTGAGTCTTCTTGCATCTAATCCTAAGATAAAAAATTGAATCCTTATTACCAAATCTTAGTGTCAAAACAAATCAATAAAACATAAAACTTTGAGAATATTAGAACATCCCTTGCTAAAAGGTTGAAACCAATCCTAAGTCCATTATCCAAATTCATATAGTCATAATCCACCTTAAATATTTCCAAAAAATTTCCAACTCATACCCATATCATCCTATTTTTTTCAACCTAAAATTAAACTTGAAATCAAGAACTTTTATCTTATTATCATCCCTTCATCATAGATTACTTAAAAAAATAGGATAACTTAAGTCTAGTTTGGGGTAAGTCCATAGAAATGGGAGACCAAAAGGGGCCTAAAGTGGTCACTTTTTTTTTGAAATAAAGAAAAATTGATCTTGGACATGAAAAATTAAAGATATTTACTCTCAAACTTTGAAGACACAACAAAAACAAGAGTCATGTTTTGAAACTACATTTCAAACTACTATTTTATTTTGAAAATGGTAGAGATTAAGGGATTCAAATACGGGGAGCATACAAAGTTCTCCTATTTTTGTCAAAAAGAAATAACATAGCATCTAGTGTGCTTCCCCTAAATTATTAAATACTTTTAGTATTTCAAAAACTACTTAAGTAAAAACTTAGTTAACACCATGTAGTTTATGCATGATTTTTTTTATTTTTTTTTAATGAATATACAATTTTTCACTAATTTTCAAATTGGACACATCTTGAAAAATTTGCTCTCCTAATATTTTTGGAAACTAATTGGCAATAAATACTTTTAAATGTTTATATAATAGAGTCTATTTTGTAAAAATTATTTTTTTTCAAATTTTGATCAATGGATAAAAAATGAAACCAAAAATATTATACATAGGTTTCTAAAAAAAATGGAGACACTAGAAAATGAAATTAAAGATCAAACCTTCAAAAATTGCATGGTTAGAAAGCTAAAAGAGAGCTCAACATTATTGTGGTATTTTTTAACTTGGCATTGAAAGATGTGCAAACTTGATGGAGAGCATGCTTAAGATTTAGGTATTTTTCTATATTTTTAGAAAACATGTCTTTGGGAATTGACTTGCAAGTCTAACTATTTGGGTTGGATACCCAAGAAAAATCTAAACCTAAGGGTTGGAAATACCTAAAACAAATACAAATATAAGCATATTATAGCATACTTGTGTTATAATTCACTTACATTATAGTGCACTCACATTACAACATGCTCACAATTTAGCATACTCACATTTGTGTGAAACTAAATTATATTTCTCTCCTTCTCCCTCTCTCCCTCTTTGTAGACCTATCTCTCTCTCTCTATATATATATATATATACACGCACACACATATATATATATATACATATACATATACATATATAGATATGCACATATAGATATGCACATATACACATACATATACATATACACATACATATACATATACATATATATACATATGCATATACATATATATATATACACATTGTCCCATGTTATTTAGTTTAGTGTGAGCATTTTATTTGTTCTAAATTATATTCTACATTTTTTTAAAATCATATGAGGAAATTGAAATCCAAATTTTTGTGTAAGTAAGAGTTGCTTTAAATTGTGAAGGTAAATAGACTTCACTACATTCCTACTATCTAAAAAACTAAAGGTTTTCATTAGACTCATCCTTTCTACATTTAATTTTGTGAAACTAATAACTTGTAATTTTCCTGGGACACAGAGCACCTAAGATGTCTTGCCCATGAAATATTCTTCACATTTATCTCTCCCTTTCTTCACATTTATCTCCTTATATTTACATCTCTCTCAATCCCTATCACTCTCACCCCCTCTTTAGATTTATCTCTCCCTCCTTCTATCTCTATCTCTACCTCTCTCACTTTATTCCTATATATTTCCCTATCTCTTCATTTTTCTCTCTTAATCTCTATTTTTCTATCTATACTTCTCCCTATCTCATCCTTTCTATCTTCCTATCTCTCTATATCTCTCCCTATCTATAGATTGTAATTTATATCTCTCCATATCATTGTTTACTTCTACCTCCATATCTCTCCATCTCTCTACCTATCCCTCTCTATATCTCAATATCTCACTATATATATCCCCCTCTCTCCCTCTCCCTCTTTCTATATTGATTTATCGATCCCTCTATCCTCTCTCTCTCCCTTGGTACACCTATCTTTGCACCTCTCTATCTATCCCTCTTTCATATCCTAAGACATGTCTACCCCCCCCTCTCTTTTATCCTTGTTTCCTCTCTCTATGTCATTCTCCTCTGTTATCCTCCATCTCTTTATTTTATTTATCAGGCTCCCCTCTTCTCTTCCTTCCCATATTCCCCATCTCTCTCCCTCCACCTCTATTTGTCTATCTTTATACATCTCTCTATCTTTTCCCATATTTTCCTATGATCTCTCCCTCTCTCCATCTCCAATTTTTATCTCTAGACCTATATATCCCCCTTATCTCTTCATATTTCCCTATCTATCTATATATCTCTCTCCTATTGAAGTGAGCAACCAAGATATTCAATCTGCAACACCAAATAACCTTCACAAGAAAAAAGAGAAAAGAAACAATGGAAGATGCTATTCCACCAAACAAGAATTGCAATATGATACAATATGATCAATATGCTATACAATACAATACTGTACAATGTAAAATATACTAGAGATTCCTTGCTTATAAAGACAAGGAGGAGAGATAGGATTAGATAAGAACATGACAAGTGTCTTAATCCTATCACATGAGACAACAAACTCATAACTACCTAAGATGATGTAAAGTCTAGATAAGACAACTAAGACTTATAAATAAGATAACTAAGACTTCAAGATAAGAAAACTAATACTTCTAGAAGAATGCTTATATGCTAAGTAATCTTAACATGTGAACTAATTCCCCTAAGTCCCTAGTAAAGAATTAACTAGGTATAAGACATTATTCACACCAACACCCCCCTTAAGTGCAAATTGGGAAGAACAAACCAATGCAAAAGATGGGTCTCAACAACAAAGCTTGATGAGTACCCATGTACAAAACAAAAAACTCCCACAAGTGAAGAAAAGGAGAAAAACCCTATGGGAGAAAAATTCTCTCCAAAAAGAAGTTGCAAAGAAAAATGAAGGAGGAAGGAGGACTCTTCAAGACCCCACAAGGACAACTTCCTTCACCTCAAGCATTGATTGCAACTGAAGATAACGAGGTGATGACAAAGGTTTAGTGAAGATGTCTACAACCTATTGATCTGTAGGAAAATACTCCAAGCTAAGAAAACCATCCTAAATGAGTTACCTGATGAAGTGCATGTGGATCTCAATATTATTAGTATGTTGATGCTCCACTAGGTTGCAAGAGATATGGATGACACTTTGGTTGTCACACCAAAGAGTAGTGGGTTGAGTGGAAGGGAATCAAAACTCAATCATCAACTTTCAAATCCACAAAACCTCCTAACTTGCAGGTACTACACTTCGATACTCAGCTTCTGTTGATGATAATGCAATATAAGTCTTCTTCTTGCATGACCATGCAATCAAACCAAAACCAAGGCAAAAGAAAAATCGAGAAGTATACTTTTGATCATTGACATCACTAGCCTAATCTGAGTCAGTGAAGCCCACAATCTGAGATGCACCTGATGTGTAATGAATATTGAAATGAGTAGTTCCCTGAATGTATCTCATGATAGATTTGGCAACCTTCTAATGACTCTCATGAGCTCCTATGAGAAGTGAGAGACAAGTCCAACCATAAATGAAATATTAGGATGATTATGTGTCAAGTACAAAATACTGCCAACCAACTATTGATACATGGTAGGATCAACTGTAGGAGTAGTGCAATTGGTAGACAATTCAACACCTGACTGAAATGGAGTAGGGGTAAGCTTCAAATCAACCATGCCAAACCTTTGAAGAAAATAAAGAGAATACTTGTGCTAGAAAATGAAGATCCCCTCAGAAGTTTGATGAACCTGAAGACCAAGGAAGTAATACAAAAGACCAAGGTTGGTCATACCAAATCCCTCCATCAACACTTGTTGTGTACTTTGAATCATGGAAGTAGAACTCCCTGTGAGAATCAAATCATCCACGTAGAGCATAAGTATGAGTAGATCCTCTCCATGTCTTTGAGTATACACTATGGGATCAAAATGGCAATGAGTGTAGCTGAAATCAAGAGAGAAACTATCCCATCTTCTTATACCAAGACTAAGGGGCCTATTTGAGACCATACAATGAATGTAGCCTACAAACAAGTGAAGGTTTTTGCACAAAACTTGGTGGCTGCTCCATATAGATCTCCTCATGAAGATCCCCATGTAAGAAGGAACTTTTCACATCCATATGATACACTGACCATTCCTATGATGTAGCTATAGTAAGGAAAAGGCGAATAGAATCCATCTTGGCAATAGGAGAAAAGGTCTTAGAATAGTCAATTCCTTCAACCTAAGAGAACCCCTTTGCAACAAGATGATCCTTGTACTTGTCAATGGAACCATCTACTAGATACTTGGTATGATACACCCACTTGCACAAAACCAACTTTCTTCCCTTAGGAAGAGGCACAAGATCCCAAGTATGATTCTTCATCAAAGAAGAATACTCATCAAGCATAGCACTATCCCACTCTAGAATACCTAAAGCATCTAAAAACTTCTAAGGATCATTTGAAATAGCATGACTCAAAATACTAATTCCTAAATTCTAAGAACAAGGGCGGCGAGTGTCTGTAGGATCACCAACAAGAGAACAAGCCTCCTCAAGAGTAATACAAGACCATTGTGGCCTAGTGGGTGGATTATAAGGTGGATCAAGACCATCAAAATCTCCCTCAAGTAGAAAAACATCATCAACTGAAGAAGATTGAGTAGGTTGTGATGAAGAAGAAGTCAAAGGAAGATCTGTCTATGTAAAGGACTCAACAAATTGAACCTCTCATGTGTCAGGATCAAACAAAATATATGCCTTTACATCCTCACAATAGCCAACAAAGATGTACCATTGACTCTTCTTCTCCATTGATTTATGTTGACCATCTAGAATGAATTCCCAAGCCTCACTACCAAATAATCTTAAGAATGATACATTAGGCTTGTGATGAGACCAAGCCTCCTCAGGGGTCATATGCTGCACTACCCTGTGAGGCATATGATTTTGAATACAATTGGCACAATTGATAGCTTCGGCCCAAAATGAAAGAGCCATGGACCTAGACTGAATTATACAATTGGTCATCTCCTTGATATTCATGTTCTTTCTCTCTACCACACCATTTGATTGAGGAGTGTAAGGAACTATTTTCTTATGAAGAATACCATGTTCATTACAAAAATATTGAAATGTCTAATTGACATACTCACCCACATTATTTGTGTGTATCCATCAAAGAGAAAAACCTAAATTCTTATCCACAAATTTTTTGAAGGTCTTGAAGACAGTGAGAACCTCACTCTTGAGCTTTAGAAAGTAGACCCAAGTACATCAAGAAAAATCATCAATGAAAGTAAGCACATAATTAGCCCCTAAAAAGGGAGTTGGGAATGACATGAGATCACTATGGACCAACTCAAGGGGTGTTGTTGTATGTATAGCTTGACCCTTAGGAAAAGTATCTTGATGTTGCTTGCCAAGAACACAACCTGGACAAACATCATCTATGCAAGAGATCTTTGGAAGACCAACCACTAAGTTATGTGCATGCATCTTTTGAAGATATCTATAGTTCAAGTGCCCAGATCTTTCATGTCAAAGCTTTCTCATTGAATCAACATGAGCAACAAAACATTAACTTGATGAAGACTCAAAGCCATAAAACCAATACAAATGTTTCTCATGATCAGCTATACTATAGCAAAAGCCTTCTCAAGATCCTATAACTATATAATAGTCACACTTTGTGGAGTAAACTCAACTAACTTCCCATCTCTATAATGATAAATCTGATATACAGAAAGTAGATTCGTTGAAATATCAAGAACAAGAAGAACATCCTCAATGCACCCATCTAGCATCTGAATGGAGCCTACCCCATTTAACTATAATATGTGAATATTTCCCAACTACAATCTGATAAGTATGAACAATGGAATCAAGAAGATCATGTGAATTGGTCATGTGATGTGAAGCACCTGAATCAAGAATCCAACTATCTAAAGATAAATGAATGGCTCATGCTAAAAGAGCTTGCCCTTTACCCATGGAAGAAGACTTAGGCACTGAAATATTATGCTTCTTCATAGATTCCTCCAAGGCTTCTAATCTCTTAAAACAATGAGCCCCATCATGCCTAGTTTTTCCACAAAATGAACAAGGATATCCTTTCTTTTTCTTGGACTTGGAAGAAGAATCTCTAGAGGTCTAGAAGAAGAAGGAGATGGTGTGGAATTTTGATCATTCTTCAACTTTGGTTTGAAGGGACTCTCACTACCTAAAGATGATTTTTTCTTGGGTTTGTTGTTAAAAAAACAACACATTATTATTTAAAATGTAACTTATATTCAACTTTAAATGCTCATAAAACTTTTGACAATCCTTCACATTTCATGGGACAATACAAGGTATTTATTGTGGTCACCTTTTATATTTGTGATAAAACAAACTATTAATATGAAATACATAAATGCATATACATTGTTATCGCAGTAGTTGTACATATAATAGTAGAATTTTTCACTATGACAACAATACCTTGTTTAAATGAGCACTTGATTTTATAAATGACACACTTATAGTGGATAATTATGATATTTTATATGAAACAAAAAGTATTTATTTCACTTCTTTATTAGTGTATTTATGTTTTTTTTATATAACATTTATAGGTTCTCATGTGTTCAAATATGGGTCCATCTTGACCAACATTTGGTTATTTTTTTATTTACTTGTGAACTAATTATTGACAATATATAGTATAAATATGTTGTAAGACTAATATTATAATCATAAATACTATATCTAAATATATTTAAGATATTTAAACTAAATTACAATAAAATAATAAATTAATTTTATTTATAAATTAAATTTAATAATATAAATATCTTAAATAATATTTCAAAATATGTTTATTAAATTTACAATAAATTTTTTTAATTAGTTGATAGGCTTTCTAAATATAAAGAGGAAAAAATATCTGGTCGTTAATCGTTAGTCGTTAGTCGTTCGCTACCGAATATCGTGGCCGTAGATTCCTCGGCCCACCTTCCAGATAACATACGGCAAAAGACTTCGAGAAAATGCCTATAGAGGGCGACTGGTGAGGCTCACATTCTTTGATTCTTACCGAATCCGCATAAATCATGCGATTATACTTCAATGGCCTTCTCTTTCCTCCAAAGTCATGGTCAATAGTGGGAAAGCGCTGCGTGGAGAATCTCACCAGCCCCTGCCTTCTTTGTCGTGCCATTTGACATGGGGTAGGCGACGACTTGGAAAATAAAGCCAAAAGTAGGCGGATCGGCATGAATTAATAGACAAAACTTGTTAAATATATTGTTATATTGCTTTTCTGTAGTTTTACGTCAAATTCATTGACTTAATGTTTTATGAGTAGTGGTTCAGAAGAATCCATCTTTCGTGATAATGAATGAGACATAATATTCATTGCATCAAGGTGATGCTCACGGAGGTGAAGCACTAAGTCTTTCCGGGAAGTCACCTATCCCAGTACTATTCGAGCTCAAGTGCACTTAATCATAGAGTTTCCCCAAGATTAAGTCCACTTAGCTTGCAACTTCATTTGCAAAACCTTTAGCAAGTGTTGTGGACCATTCATTATCACGAGAGATGGGTTCTTGTGAATCACTACTTATGAAACATGGGTTAATGAGTTTGACTCATAAAACTACAGGATTGAATCCTGATAACAATATCACAATTTGACACGACGTGAAAAATACCTCCTATTTACCAATTGTTAATTATAGCCATACGGCTGTCAAATTTAGGTGTGGGACTCAGAAGCATAGTGAAAGCATTTTTGGACTGTCCTGTTTGCTTCTCTATTTATCTTTCAGAAAGAAGGGACAAAAATTCCTGCCATATGTGATAGATTACAGAAATTACAAGAGAAAGGATTCGGAAATGGCTAGCTATGGAATATTGGCATTACAGTGTGTGGAATGGTTTTTGTTGGGTTTTGTTTTAACTATTTTGGTGCACAGATGTGAGTGTTCAGGAGACGTGCTTGCTTTGGGAGAGTCTCTTGGCATAAATCAGACCATAATTTCAGAGAACGGTACGTTTGCGTTGGGTTTTTTCAGTCCCAATGGAACCAGCAACTTGTATGTGGGCATTTGGTTTGCGCAAATACCAGTGAAATCAGCAGTTTGGGTGGCAAACAGAGAGGCTCCTCTACGAAACATGTCTGGTGTTTTGAAACTGTCCACAGACGGTTATCTCAGTCTGTTTGATTCAGAGGGCCGATCCCTCTGGTCGACAGAGACGACTCAGAAATCTAAAGCGTCCAAGGTTATGTTACTGGAAAATGGTAATCTGGTCTTCTTAGGCGGGCAGAACAAGAGTGAGAATGTTTGGGAGAGCTTCGCATACCCAGGAGACACCTGGCTGACTGAAATGAAGATGTGGAAAGGCATGAGACTAACGTCGTGGAAGAGTGAAGTGGATCCAGCACCGGGGCCCTTCTCTTTAGGAATGGATCCCTCTCCTGGTAAAACTCAATTTCTGCTGCTCTACAACAACACTAATGCCTACTGGACAACCGGCGAATGGGTTGTTGACCGTTTCGTCTACGTCCCAGAGTTGACAATCTCTGGCAGTACACTGGTGCCCTCTGAGTTTGTAAAATATTCCCCTACAAGCATGTATTTCAGATACTTACATCCAGACGCAAGCCAGAGGGTGCCGCAGCGTCTTGTGATGTACAAGAATGGAGATTTACGATCCTTTTATGGGTTTGTCAACAGTGATTGGAACGTCGTGTGGTCGGCGCCGAGAGATCAATGCAGTGTGTATGATATGTGCGGGGCGAATGGAGCGTGCACCAGCTTCAACATCCAGTTTTGCAACTGTCTCCGTGGCTTCAAGCCCAAAGACAACCGCGCCTGGTATTCCCAACAGTGGTGGTCCAGCGGCTGTGTTCGCCGCACTCCACTCAACTGCTCCACCGATGGCTTCTTGCAACTCACCGACAAGTCGTTCCCGGACAACGCTATTCCCTCCATGCAAACAGAACATGCAACTGTGAAGGGATGCACCACCGCCTGTCTCAGCAATTGCTCCTGCACCGCCTTTGCAATTACTAATTCTACCCCTCCCACTTGCCAATTGTGGTTTGACGATTTGTTAAACGTGCGCAATTCGTCCAACGCCAAGCCCTTATTCATTCGTATGGCGGCTTCTGAGTTGCGCGAGCTGTCGTCGTCCGAGGGAGGGAAAAGCAAAGGAAAACGAACTACAATCATCGCCCTTTCCGTTTCGCTTCCTGTGGCGGCGGCGGCGGCGGTGGTGGCGACAGTATTCGTATTACTTGTTCGGAAGTGGCGGAGATGTGAACAGCAGGGCGGTGATCAAGATCTGCCCGCGTCGTTGAGAATATTCACTTACAAAGAGCTGCAGGTGGCCACCAAGAATTTCAAGACCAAGTATAAGCTTGGAAAAGGTGCGTTTGGCGTCGTATATAAAGGTACTCTCCCGGACAACACACTGGTGGCCGTGAAAAAGCTGCAAGGCTCAGGGCATGTAGAAAAGCAGTTCCGCGCGGAGATAAGCACAATCGGAAACATTCAACACGTCAATCTGGTGATGCTCCGAGGGTTTTGCTCTCACGGGTCTCAGAGGTTGCTGGTTTACGAGTACATGCCCAATGGTTCTCTCAGTTCCTTCTTATCCCAAAAGTCTGCAGCCCCCAAGGTGCTCGACTGGAAGACTCGCTTTCAGATCGCATTGGGCTGTGCGCGAGGACTGTTTTATCTCCACGAGAAATGCAGAGATCGGATCATTCACTGCGATATAAAGCCCGAAAACATTCTGCTGGATGCAGATTTCTGTCCTAAGGTGGCTGATTTCGGGCTTGCAAAGCTGGTCGGGCGAGACTTCAGCCGAGTACTCACTACTACTCGCGGAACGAGAGGATACTTGGCGCCCGAGTGGATAACGGGCCTGCCAATTACTCCCAAGGCCGACGTTTACAGTTTTGGCATGACCCTGCTTGAAATAATCTCTGGTAGAAGAAATATAGACTTAGACATGCAGGAGTCCAGCAAGTACTATTTTCCCACCTGGGCTGCTAATCAAATTCACAAGGGAAATGTGATGAGTCTTGTAGATGAGAGGATTGCAGGCAACGCCGATGTGGAGGAGGAGGAGGTTAAAAGAGCCGTTTATGTGAGCCTGCTGTGCATTCAAGAGGATGAGAACGTGAGGCCCAGCATGGGCGAAGTGCTTCTAATGCTGGAAGGGAAGATGGAGGCTGATACACCCCAACTGGCTGGCTCTCTGCAGGTGCTAGTCCAGCGCCACGCAGGCGTTCAACAGACTGATAGCTCCATATAGACATAAATTAAGGGCTACATAATGGTTTACAGTTTAAGAAGCTATTACTGAAAACATGCAAATTTTATAAACTAGCTAAGGCGTTGTTGACCCAGAAAAGAAATTACTAGTTATTAATGTGATATTTCAGAGCGTATTCTAGCGAATTTGATCATTTTTGGATTAAAGCCGTGTAGTTTTTTTTTGTTAATCAGGTGACGGTAATTGTGAAGCAAAATGAGTAGTTATTGAAATGATATTTCTATAATTTACTCAAATAAATTTGATAGTGTTTGAATTATAATTGTGTTTTTTAATTAAATATTTCAAATCACATCAATTATTTATCATCAAGACGAAGAGGGTGTAATGAAGAATAATTGCAAGCCAAGCCAATAAAAAAGGGAAAAGTTTAAAGAAAGGAGATTTAAGAAGTGAGAAAAAGAGATATAAAAGACTAAAAATAATAAAAATATTTGAAGTTTAAGATTGGCGAAGATAGAAAATATAATATTATATATTTAAAGTTGGAAATATTGATAATAATATATTAAAATTATAATGAATTAGTTTTGACTCCTTGATATTAAATTAATTATAATAATTACAAGTCAAGTCAATAAAATGGGGGGGAGTTTTAAAAAAGGAGAATTAAGGTGACAATAAGGATACAAAAGACTCTAAAATTAATAAAAATAACTGAAGTCCAAGATTGGTGAAAATAGAAAATATAATATTATATATTTAAGGTTGGAAATATTGGTAATAATATATTAATATTGTATTGAATCAGTTTTGAAGTTCTTTGATATTAAATTAATTATAAAACTTGCAAGCTAAGCCAACAAAAATGGGGGAAGAATTTAAAGAAAGTATAATTAAGGAGGTGACAAAAAGGGACACAAAAGACTAAAAAATAATAAAAAATCATTAAGGTCCAAGATTGATGAAGATAGAATGTATAATATTATATACTTAATGTTGAAATATTGATAATAATATATTACAATTATAGTGAATAAGTTTTGATTAGTTGATATTAGATTAATTATAACCAAATCAATAGGACAACAAAATTATAATAATTCAAAAAAAAAATATCATATATGATTAAAGAAATTTTAAAGTTGGTTAATGATATTATAAAGAGTAAAATAAATAGTGATAAAACAATATATGAGAATTATGAAATGTTTATATTCATAAATAGGTAGGTATAATATATTAATAATAAGTGATAAGGAATTTGTAATTTGTTATTATATATTTAAATTATAATTAAAAAATATAAATTATGATAGAATAATTATAATTAATGTAGACACCAAAAAATCACCCATTATTTTTTAAATCCAATTCATTCATTATGAGGTCTTAATTCTATTTTATATTTCCCTAAGTCCTCATACATTTTCTCCTAGGTCCTAACTCACTTTTCTAGGTCATAATTCATATTTCTTATCCACTTATATATAGATTTAATTAATAAAATTAATTAAGTCTCCCACAACTACCCAAAAATGAATAAAACAATGGGAATGCTTCTTTAATTCCTCACTTCTCATCCCAGAGATATCTCTTAAAAATTAATTTTAAATTAAATAATTCTTCAATATTCTCCACCCTTCATCTGTCAAATACCCAACCAACTTGATCTAATCCATCCATGTCTAATTAGATCTCCACCATTGATATCCCTCCTTGAAAACCTATAAATCCACCATCCATGAACCATTTTTAGATCCTGATTTCATGTATTAATATGCTATCTTTTTAATAATTGATCACCCTCACTATAATCTTATGATATCGGTTTGAGCAGCCACAATCATCATTTTGAGAATATCCACCTTCATGGTGCAACAAAGGTTGATTAGGTGAAATGAATTATTTTTATTCATTATTTGTCAATTTATATACTTAAACAAAGGTTGCATTAAATGTTGAATAGGATTTTAATGTTTATTGTTTGAATTCTATTATGTTCACATTTTTATGTGCAAATTTTAG